>JAVSBS010001289.1:15379-31203 GCA_033124195.1 Coracias cyanogaster
GCAGTGGTGGAGTCCCCATCCCTGGAGGGGTTTCCAAGCCGTGGAGATGTGGTGCTGAGGGACATGGCTTAGTGGTGACCTGGCAGTGCTGGGCGAACGGCTGGACTTGATGAGCTTAAAGGTCTCTTCCAACCAAAATGATTCCATGATTTTTCCTCCAAAAGGAAAGTGATGCCAAGGCCTAAGCAAGCATCCAGCGTCAGAAACTGTGTAATCCCATTAGTGGCTTGTAGCACGAGTACTGAAGAACCTCATGAACTTGGAAGTGTTCTGGAAGGAGCACATCAAACTTGACGCAGGGCCACTGTTGTGTCTTACTTGGCTGTAAAGAGCGAATAATGGTGGTCACACAACATTTCTTCTGTGTGGGCTTCCTCGGGTACCGTTCAGCTTGACTGTGCTGGTATTGGTGCATTGAAGAATTTACTGCATAGCTCTGTCGGCTCTGCAGATGAGTGTCATTGTTACACTGCAAAAAAAGCAGAGTTCAGACCTGGTTTTAATTAACGTGCTGTTTGTTTGTGGCAGCTTGCAGTAAAAGTGAAAGCTATTAATGCACCAACACTTAGCAAAGCTGGGCTCTAGGCAGAGTTATGGAACCAGTTACGCTGATAAATGCTCATTGACAGGGTTTTAATTTGTAACCGGGAGAGAGCTTTCTGCGTGGCTGGTAATAGCAAGGTGGGAGAAGAAATAAATGTGTGTTTAGCTGAAGCGTTTTTGGCCAGAGAGCTAGATGTGAAAGTCTGTTTTGAAACATTTGCCTGGAGCCTAGATACTTGTTTAGAGAAAACTGGCTGCACAGGTTTCTACTGGAGGGAATGAGAAGTATTCTCCTTGTCCTTTCCAAAGCTTTCCTCGCAAAAATTATAACTGTTCTGGTACTCCAATATTGATTTATCATGTTCATAAGGTAATGTTGAAGCATATATTTTGATGATATTAATATTGACATAGATCTGTGGTGATTTGTGCCAGCTGAAGAACATGTCCTGCTGTGTCCTTTGAAGGTATCTGCAGTGCCTGATCGATTGCTTTCAGGTAGTCACTGACACCTGGCATGTGGACACGGCTCCTTTTATTCTAATGCCTTTCTGAGCCATGTCCACATTTTCTTTTCTTCCCTTTCCCCATTTTCCTGGCAAAATGTAAATTCTCTCCATGTTTGCATTTGTAGATAGCAAGCTATGTGAACAAATTCGCCTCGGACATCTCTATATTGCAACGGTCGCTAGCAATCCTGGAATCGATGGTGCTCAACAGCCACGACCTGTACCAGAAGGTGGCACAGGAGATCACAATTGGACAGCTAATCCCACATCTGCAAGGGTGAGTGTCTCCAGCTGCCACCTCATACGGTGGATTTTATTTTTGTCTTCCCAAATGAGCACAGCATTTGGGAAAAAAGTGGTATCAAGACTGGGAACCTCCTGTACAACTCCTGCATCCGCTGTAAGTGGCTGGATGACTGGTAACGAGCTTTCTGCAGTTGCTCAATCATTGTTTTTATTTATTTTGTTTTATTTTGCACTAAGATGCGTGTGTAGTTGGAAGCACAGAACGAAGAGAAGAGCATCCCGTAGTAGTAAAATGCTTAATGCCATTAGCATGTAGATGGGGTTGTTTTGCTTGCCAGCCTCTGGGAAGTGTGTGAGACAAACTGGTCACCTTCTGCTGAAGGTGTATTTGAAAAGGGAGAGGCTTTTTCTTAAACAATGATCAAGTGGATGGAAACCACCTCTCATAGCATGGGGTGGTGGATTGTGTATAGTGACACTTGCCTCCCAGCTGGGATATTTTCCCCTCACCTGAAAAGCTTTTAATACCAGCAGGTTCATCTCCAGAACCCTTTAGGGGAGACTTCTTCTTCCTACCTCTAGCTGTTGGGCATCTGGCAGCAGCTGATTGTCAGGGCTCCTGCTGTGGAGGGTCAATGGCACTTCAAAGGTGGGATTCGTTCCACCTTTCTGGAATGCAGAGTTTCCCTTTGGAACATCTTGCCCCTTTTAAATGATAGGGACAATTTGGTCATGACCAACTTTGACAGATTATCTAACTTTTACATGGTTAACATGAAGCACAAACAGTCCCTCCGCTCCTAGCTGCAGTAATGCAACTGGAAGATGCTTCTACAGCTCCTGTGTATTCCTGTTCTTATCTCATGTTTATAATTTTGTTCCAAACAGGACAGACCAAGAAATCCAGACATATACCATTGCGGTAATAAATGCACTTTTCCTTAAAGCACCAGATGACAAGAGGCAGGTAAGTCGTTGGGTCTTGTCTTCATATCCATAGGAAGAATGTGTCCTATTCACATCTGCCGTTGTCCCAGTCATGCTTTTTTTGCACTTTAATTCAATCTGAAACATATTGTGTTGTTTCATGCTTCTGTATCGCTCATATTCATGGAGCTGCCTCCAACTTGCACCAATATTAGTAGGGATTAAGCGTTTTTCTGTGCTTTTGTAGTTCCCTGTAACCTCACATGAACCATATTGACTGTGGCTGGCTGCAGTATTTATTGTACTGACTCTTGGCCAGCACAGCTTGTAAAACCAGGCTATTTTTAAGGAAACTGTCCCCCCTTGACTTATTTATTAAAATATGCATTCCTTTTGAATATGGAAATATCTTGCCTTGCATTTCATGACTTCTATAGTGTGCTATTTTAAGTTAACTTTAGTGCCAGAGGTCAGAAGCCTCAAAAGGAAATATTTGAGGATTGGTAGTTGCTGTTAAATGAGGAAGGAATGCAATGTCTTGTGAAATAGAGAAGTTCTGTCCATGTTTATGAAGTCATTAGCCTGTGTCAAAACAGATGTAGTCATGTATTTGTTTAACATTTCTGTCCCCAGGAACAGCGATGATCGTTCTTGTGGTGACATGCTGTTAGTGTCTAGAACAAGTTCACTCGGAGCTGCTGATCAGCTCTAACAAGGACTTTCCTTACATTTATTTACATTTTTAAATGCTGGAGGTTGTTTAAACATACATCAGAGCCCTAAAGGGTAATTATTCTTTTTTGATTCAGAAATATTTTTCAAACAGTAAACAAAGGAAAGTAAAACTGGTTTAGTGAAAAAAAAAAAAGCACCTTTTTTCACCCATTCCTTTTTCCTTCTTCCTCCGATACAATCTTTAGTTAAGGAAAGTAGGCACCTAATGGGGAAAAAAAACCCGGAATAAAAACTTCCTTTCAATTTTACCACAAATCTGCGATAGATCCTTATAAGAAAAACAAATCATTTGCTTTTTTCATTTGTAAGTAGTTGCTACTGCTCCTGCCTGTTTCTCTTTAAGTCAGTCTTGTAGCTAATTAAACTAAATGTCGAAGGTGGGTGTCCATTAGCTTCCAGACAGGGATAACTGATACTGTTTGCTGAGTTCTTTCTGAGACAACAACATATGGTGCTGCAGTCTCGTGTAACTGTCTGATGGTGAGGACTCAAAAGTTAAGGTTCAGCACTCACTGCTAACGCTGTTAGGAGTAAGAAGCTGCACCAAACCCCGTGTATGACTCCAGGAGCTTTGGCACACCTTCTTCTACCACCTTACGGGGACTGGTGTGATGTGGATGACTGCACTGCAATTAAGGAAGGGATTTAAGCTGATACTGGTATCTGAATTCCTTACCCTCACTTATTTTTCTTTTTTTTTGTATTTCTGTAATACAAAAAGCCAAGAGGTTCGAGGTTTTTCTTTTTTAATGAGGACTCTCTGGTTGCTTTTCTTCCTCTGCTGTTGTCGAGGACCAAATCATCTTGAGAAACCTAGTTTACTTAAATAAAAAAAGAACAACCAGGCAACAACAACAAAAAAGCAAACAAAAAAAAAATTATCCAAAAAGAACTGAGGGTTTAAGCATTAAAATGATACTGAGAATGTTTGAAACACTGCCTTTTTTTTTTTGGCAATTGTCTGCGTTTTTGCAGAGACATGTTGCTATGGGAAATGAGATGGCAAATTTTGTCATGTAATTCTTTTTCTCATCTGTTACTACAATGGTTATTTTAGAAGAGGCAGCTCATCGGCTGCTAATAGCCGTACAGCCTTCTTGGAGACAAAGTTGATTTGGATGCAGTAATTGGTTTTCTGAATGCTCGTTGCTCCTATCAATTTTTGGTCTAGCGACAAAACCTAATATCCCAATAACAGCTTTTTAAACTGCAGGTATAAGGAAGTAGTGACAACTTGATAATTCTCTCCGAATAGCTGAATAAAAGAATTCCCTTTTATTTTTTTTGCCTTGAGTGCAGAAAAGACTTTTTTATATTCTTTACCCATCCGTCCTTTGGCAGTGGATACACTTAGACAAAACCAGCCGGTCTGTTCCCTGCAAGGTGAAGCATCTGATGTGCCTGGCACTCCCCCTGCAGCTCGGTTGTGCATTTCCAGAGAGATGGAAGCATCTGTATCATTCATTCCTTTGCTGTGACCTCCAGTTCAAACCTGCCCAGCCAAAAAATGCTTAAAAACCTAAAGCTGAGTTACTCCTGTCTTTGGTCCCTTCTTCTTTCCTTATTGTTCCCGTGTTCCGTTGCAGAGCCCTTTATCTGGCAGAAGGAAAACAGTTGGCATCCATGACTGCTTCCTGGCTCACACTTGGAATTATTTCCTTTTTGCAAGCCTCACACTTGCTTTATTTACATTTCTTTCTGCAGCCATGTTTCAGCAATCCAGTTTTTGTATGTTTTGTGCAGTACTCTCAGTTTTGCTATTTTCTAGTTCCTAGTTCGCTACATAAAGATAACCAGTCTATCATCTATATTACTCTTCAACTCTCACAAAGATCAACAGGCTTTTTAAAAAATTTATTTCTGCTGAATGTGAACAATATTTTTGGTATGGTGCCAACAGCCCGGCATCACCGCGCATCCCAAGAACGTCCTTAAGCGTGTGCCAGCGTTGATGTGACTTGTGCTGTTATGTCAGGCTGTGATACACAAGCTCTGTTTTCAATCAATGATCTACTAATTCCCAACGTCACCCCGCTGTGTACATCCAAATAGTGTCTAAATAGCCCTGTGCAATATGTTGTCTAAATCCTTAAGTAGTACCTTTGAAAACAAGAATTTAAAAATAATTGCGTGCGTACGCTCAGCACGTGTCCACACACATCTATGTTGATGCAGAAGACCATGGAATTTAAAAATAGGTTATGCGCTGCTCAGTGTGGTTAAGATTTGTAGAATCATAGAGCAGTTCAGGCTGGAAGGGATCTTAAATATCGTCTAGTTCCAACTCATCTGCCGTGGCAGGGACACCTCCCACTAGAGCAGGTTGCTCAAGGCCCCATCCAACCTGGCCTTGAACATCTCCAGGGATGGAGCATCCACAACTTCCCTGGACAACCTGTGCCAGTGTCTCACCACCCTCAGAGTGAAGAACTTCTTCCTTACATCTAATCTAAATAAATTCCTTAAGAGTGACAGTACAAGCATATTCTCCTTGATGGTGATTTGAGACAGGTCTAGGAAGAGAATTTAAGACAGAATAGCAGCCCCATGTCAACATTGCTACCAAAATGCAGGGGAGAATATTATTTGCTATGATGAAACAGTACTGAGTTGTAGGCTGATGTATTGAGTGGAAGTTGGAGCGCTTCACTTGAAAACAGCCAAAATATTAATGTAAATAAGCATAGTGTTTGACATCTTGTTTTCAAGTCCTGGCTGGCTTCCGTTCCGTGCTTCCTCGTGTGCTGTTTGTGTGGGGAAGGTTGTGCTTGAACAAGTGTGTGTAAATATTTAATCCACAGAGATCTCCTCTGAAGTCTGTCATTGCTGGCTTTGGATCACCAAAGTCCTCAGCTTGTGACATACTTTTCATTCTTTGCCCCTTTTCTCATAGAATAATCTGAGTTTGTGACTCGAAATAACACATACAACCATAGCTGATATGCTGCTTTGTTTCCTTTAAAAGGTTTTAGTCATGTTTCTGCAGTTTTACTTATAAAGTCAGCATTCTTAGAGGTGTGGCACTAAAATACTCGCTTCTGTTTAATTCTTAATTTTTTTTTAAATTAAATCAGGAAATGGCAAACATTTTGGCACAAAAGCAGCTCCGCTCTATCATCTTAACTGTAAGTATGTAATTTTCAACGTTATTTTCTACTAGCAGAGAGAAAAGGTTGCTCCAGTTCTTGTGTTTATAGATTTTATCCTAACATATTTTGGTTGGCCTTGTATTTTGACATGTTTAAAGCCTGTTATATACTAGATAAAGGTTTAGTTGTTGAATGGGTTCAAAACTGATTATCAGAAAGGGTATTTTCCCAATTCTTCATAAAAATACTGAATGAAAGAATAACACCTCCAGCATTTTCTTCCCATGGAGAATGTGAACTTCATTGCAGAGGTGAGGAGTTGTCTGAGGAATTTGTAGCAAGTCCTCCAAGTTAAGGTTTAGAGCTGATGACAACTGAACAAGCCATGCAGGGCTTTCAGAAGGCTTATTTTTACCCTGCCGGTGTTCCTAAGAAATTCAGTATAATGGATAATATTTAGGCGTTCATTTATTTTGTAAAATGCTCCAGTGCCTTTTGGCCGACAGAGCCTTTTAATTCCCTGGAACTGAACAACATCAGTTGCTGTATCCATCTCCTATTTGATGACTCTTTCCTTATTCCTGCTCTGCTGTCTTGAGGGACCTGGGTCTGTTTCCCCTGTAGAACCACACAATGTTTTGGGGGATTTTTAAATTGTCCTTCCGTTTGGTATCTGCTTTCTGAATGGAATAATTCTGCGCGTATGGGGCATTGTACACTAACGTACTTCTCAGCAATCTTCCTCGTACAGAACAAGGTTGTCTGGTAGAGGTAGGATGGTGATGTGAGGTTGACTCCTGCAGCAGCAGCCCAGTTCTATCACCATATTTGCTGGTTGTATTTGCAGCCTGAATACTTTCCTGCTCAGGCAGCTAGTCTCTTAAATATTTTTCTTAATACACCCTTTTTTTTTTTTAAATACAGAACTTTAATGCTCTTGGTATGGAGTTAATTTTTCTTTGAAGTGATTTCTCAGTACTGATTTTTTTTTTCTAATGCCACTTCTCAACGTATGCACAGGCTCTATCTAGTGGCTGGAAGGAGAAAGCTTCGGTGCGTTGTTATTGTAAAGTCTCGTCCCTTAAATCTACTTATAGTACCTAAATCAGTAGCATTAGCCCTGTTTTGATTTTTCTTTTTTTTTTTTCTGGAGTATACACACACTGTTGCACAGCAAGCACATAAGCACAGAAATGGAAACACCCAATGTGAGTTTCTGATGAGATGGCGTTCACCAGAATGTCTCTTTTTTTGCAGCACGTTATCAGGGCACAGAGGGCCATCAATAACGAAATGGCACACCAGCTTTATGTTCTGCAAGTACTTACCTTTAACCTTCTGGAAGACAGAATGATGACAAAAATGGATCCACAGGATCAGGTAAGCACCTGGCATGATCTGGTCAAAAAAGGAAGAGGGCAGCTGCTCATTGCTGGGCCTGGGGCCCTTTATGGAGGAGAAAACACTGCTAGGAACGCTTACTTCATTTTCTTTCTTTCTGTAAAATTTGGTTATGTTTTCTGGTTGTTAGAAGGTGTACTGGCTATTGCCTTCCTTCAAATGACCTTTCTCCTTGGCCTGTAGTTCCATGAACTGAATTTGGTGTCGTCCCGAGCTGGAACTCCAAGCAGCAGTCCAGCATTTGTTTCTTCTGTGTACTTCTCAGAAGCAACAGAGATATATCATCCTTCTGAAAAGTCCTTCTGCAGAGCTAAAAGGAATGGTTAAATGAAAACTACCTGCTGTGCTGGAGTTCAAGTTAACTGGTGTTACAATAAGCCTCATTTTTGTTACGGGGAACCTATACGGTGGTAGTTCATTTGTTACTGCTCGCTGTGTCCAAACACATCGTGCAAAAAGAGACACTTCTCGAAGAGATTCAAGTTGAAACATAAAGCAAATAAGCCATAGAGAAGATACGTTTTATTTCTCTATCTTTTATGGCCCTTTTTTTAGGCCCTGCACAAAGTGGAACCTGATTTCCTTCTTCAGAAGGAGTTGTGTTAAGACTTGCTGATAATGTGGAGAAGCAGAGGTGGGAGAGCAGGATGACTGTGGACATGAGTAACCTCATGCTGTAGGATTTCACCCTTGCTGTTTCTTAAGTTGGAGGCAGGGAAGTTTGACTCTCAGGAAGGTACACGCATTAACTGGTGCCCATCTCCAGAGTGACTAACGGTGTTGTTAGTGTTGATGGGTAGGGTGGTTATCGCTGTCTTGAGGCACTCCCAGTGATGTGTAACTGCAGTAAATCTTCTCTTGCCCATTCCCCTGCTAGCAAAAACGGACTGTTACCAAAAGGAATACAGAGTGCTGAGCCATTTTGATTTCAGCCAGCCAAGTGCTGAAGTACCAGCTTAATTTGAAGTGTCCTGGCTTATGTGGTTTCATGCCTGTGGTTAAAATTAAGCATGTAATTAGTGGGCTGGCTAATATGGGTCCAGCTTCTGAAAGTCGACACTTCCATCTGCCTGTGAACCCCACACGTGAGGACTTTGGAAAATAGGAACCACAAAGTCATCCTTGCTGGCTGTCGCTCTGAGTGTGAAGTAGGGAATTTAGCCACAGAAAACTTGGGCAGCAGAGGGAATGCAGTATTTTAAAACAGCTTTTATGGTATTGATTATTGGAGTGAGAGGTTAAGTTATTTTAACCAAATTTTTTTAACCTTGTTTTAACGTAGGCTCAACGGGATATCATATTTGAACTCCGAAGAATTGCATTCGATGCAGAATCTGAACCTAACAACAGCAGCGGCAGTATTGAGAAACGCAAATCTATGTATACGCGAGACTATAAAAAACTTGGATTTATTGTGAGTATTTCGGTGTGGTGATACACTGCAAGTGGGCGGGTGCATCTGTTGTAGTACATCGCACAGTCTGGCTTAACTGTTGCATGCATTTATATTAATAAATAATGTATATTTTCTCCCTTCTGGAAACAATGTGCACGTATATGCTGCAATCAGTATCTTGAGTTATTGTTTAGGTTAGTATGTAATTTTCTCTCCCTTAGGTAAAATCGTAGGCTTCGTATCTTACGTGATTCATTTGCTTTTGGCCTGGCAAATATACCCTGAATATAGCTGAGTGGCCACAGTTAGAGACAGGGTGGTTTTAACCACTGTTGGTGTGAGCTCTGAAGCTCCCTGTGCTTGGGGGAGCCCCGCTCAGCTCCCTGGCGTAGGGCTCTGCATTGCCCCGTTCCCAGTGGTTTTGGGAGGAGGCTTTCTGGGCTCTGAGAGTTGTTTTCGTTACTTACGAGTGAGGAAAAATTACTGTGTTATCAGTGCTGTTGTATCTGTGAGGAGTCGTAAGTAAATAGACACGAAAGGGAGGAACTTGGCGTTTGGGGATTGTAAGTGTGATAGTAAAACTAGTGCTTTGAAGCAGCATTTGAAGCTCCGTGTGGGGGTGTTTTTGTTGTCTATGCATCTGTTCTCAGTTCCCATGTGATAGAAGACCATTGCTATCCCAGCTTCTGAGACCGGCAGCTCCTATGGTGAGAGGAGCAGAGGACTTTGTGGTCTCAAGGCCAAAACTAAAAGAAAATGCAGGCCCTGGCTTAGAGACAAGTAGGCTGGATGTAGGTTCTCCAGCTTGTGCTGAATGAGAGCAGAGATGAGGTTCACTGTCACAGG
Source organism: Coracias cyanogaster (assembly GCA_033124195.1). NCBI lineage: Eukaryota > Metazoa > Chordata > Aves > Coraciiformes > Coraciidae > Coracias > Coracias cyanogaster. The sequence goes on from JAVSBS010001289.1 coordinate 25,072, forward strand.
GAGAAGAAAAGCAACTGGTGGGGCTGTACATACAGAGGTGGTGGCATATGGAAGCATGAAGGAGGTCGAATGAAAATCAATCCTTCTCTAATTCAGGCTGATCCCTTTTGGATATCTCACTCTAGTTTTATGAGATGTTGAAGACTCTCAGATCCCACAGCCATCACCGGCACATTAGTATCTAGCACCTCTGCAAATCTAATCTTGCTTTCTTAAAGGTGGAAAACTGTGAGCATGTGATGGAGCATCCAACAGAAGCTGGACTGGTCTGCATTGGCACAGATCTGAATTCCAATCCCATTTTTCTGCTGCTTAACAAGGACTAAAGATTGCTAGTTGTGAGGCTGGCACTAGTTCTTCCAATGCTTTTGTTCGTCCCGCAGGATAGACTTCAATTCTGCAGAGCTGAAATTATTAACAGCAGCATGTTTTAACGGATAGAGTTGAGGAGAGCACTCAGTGTGAATCGAAATATGTCTGACTTTGCAGGAACTCTCTTGCTGTGCCTGTGCAGCAGGGACTTACCCATTATCTTCATTACTCTCATTTGGGCTGTTCGTTGGGAAGCCTACTGAAAACACTCCCAACAGCTGTCAAGGGAAACTGCAGCACTGTTTACAATGTAATTATGATAACCTTCCACGGGGGAATGGGGAGCAAAGTCTAGGAGGGAATGGGAGCTGGGATCAAAGCAATGAAGAAAATGTGGGGAAGGCATAATGGGGGAGAAAAAGAAATACGGGAAAGTGAGCTGTGAAAGGAGCACCCTAGCAAGAGTTCCAATGGGAGGTGGGTTATCCTGCTAAAAATATGAAGAGGCAATGTGCTAATAATAAAAATCTCCTTAGTGAACTGCGAGGAGGGTTATTCTACTCTCTGACTGGACTCCAGTTAGCCAAATAGGAGGCTGCCTTCAAATGCTGTCTTAATTCCACTACTGTTGGCCGTCAGGATGCTAATTTCTTGAACTGATTAATCGTTCTTTCTGAGGGGGAGAGTAAAACCACGTCTAGCCATCAAGTTGTCCCTGGACTGCTTGTTCTCTTTCTGTATGTGAAAAGCAAGAATCTGGTCATTTTTCTCAGCCACATCAAAAAGCTTCGCCCCGCTGCAAATGTAACGTTAACAAGAGGCAAAGTCCAGACATGGTTTCAGAAGTTTACAATATAATTTGTAAAACTACATAGTTAGAAACCTACATCCAGTTAGAGAAACCACAAGACTTCTCCAGATGGTTGTGATGACCTGTGTGAAGTTTATTAAGGACAGAGAGATTTTCAGATGACATAGTCTTGAGGAGATTTGTTAAAATGCTGGTGAATACAACAAAAGATGACCCAGTTGGGAGATCTGATGCATTCCATCCTATTCAATTATTTTCTGAGTCAATTGCCAATTAAATAGCCTGAATTACTTTTTTTTTTCTTTCAAAGTCTCCTTTGGCAGGGAGATCCCAACCAATGCTTGTCCCTGTCGATTCTTGTAGTAGAAGTAGAGTGTTGTAAACTTTCAAATAGTAACGTAGGTCAATGTTAGAGATATTTTACAGGTAAAGCCACGTATTGGTAATGATGAAATCAGTCCTAAAATTCCTGAGCTGTTTAAACAGTTTAGTTTTGTAATGCTCATTGTATGTGAAGCTTTTAAAATGTTCTTGCATTTAGGTAAACTTAATTCCCGTAATAGATAACACCTCAAACGTATCCTATATATTTTCGTCGTAGTTTTTTAACATCACTGACTGTCTTTGAGAAGTTGTAGTGAATGTGTTTGTTCAGAGACAGATCTGACCGAATTTGGAGAAGATTATATAGGTTGAATTATTGGAAAAACAAAACAAAGAAATCTCATCCTAGAACAGTTCTTAATTTTGCAGCCTGTAGAGCTTCTGGCTTTTTCTGTTTGACTTTTCTTCAATAAAATAGAAACGGTTTGTACGAGTGCAAAAAGTCAACATGGAAACGGATTTCATAATTCTGCTGTGCCACGCTGGAATTTATCAGTGTAGCAAAATAAAAAGTGAGTTAGTACAGGAGATAAAGTCAGTAAGGAACTGCCTGATAAAAGGTGGCACTTAAAAGGGAAATTGAGAATGGTGGGAGGTTGTTCAAAAGGCAAGCATGGGCTCGGCTTTCTAAATGGTGGTGGTGGTGGCATAAGAGGGTGAATGTACGCTGGTGAAATCTGCTGTTGAATTGCTTGGGAGGCATCAGTGAAGGAGTCACCACGTCATTCACAAATCAGATGACTTTTTGGATTAGAGACACAGAAGCGTGATTATATTCAGTGATACAAAATGTGATGGTATTAATTTAGAACCACTGGCAAGAATTTCTTCTGTAGGCAAATACCTAATCAGTGGGAGAAGGTAAGAGATTGCACAGCGTAGCTGCAAAAAAAAGTGAAATGTGAAGCTAAGACTTATCTGGAAAGATATTTTCAGAGCAGCTAAACTCTTAAGGCCATTTTCTGCATTTCTGATACATCTACAATACTGCATAATTTTAGTTACCTATGCAGTGACTTGAGGACTGACAATGCAGGATGAGTGCAGAGGGTGAGGCTTGTGAAGGGTGAGGGAGGTGTCTTAGAAGAGTTGACTTTAAAAGGTTAAAAATTGTTTGATTTTGATCTCTAGTTGGATCTGTCTCCTCCCAGCATAATCTGATTGCTGAGCCCCATTACCTCATTCATTCATTCAATCTCCCTGAATTTCCTCTTTTTCCACCCCACTCCCTCCTCATGGTGTGATTCTGCTCTAGGTTGTCTCTTGCATCCCACTTTCCACCTCTTCATCCCGCCCTCTTTGTTCTACCAGCAGCACAAAGCCTGCCCAGTCAGCCAATTCTTTTCCAGCTTTTTCACTGAAAGTTGTCAGACTCACCCAAATTGCATTTTTCCTGTATTTTATTTTCAGAAATGGATGGACTGGGTTTAGCTGCGTGTTCCAAAGATTAATATTTGCCTCAGCATGGAAAATTTCAGTTGCTGTGAGAAGTGCTGTCCAAGCTATTAACGCCTGAGAACAGGAACTAGTGATGGGAAGTGTTGGGCAACCTTCATAGTCTATGAGCCTCACCTCGAACTGACCTGTAGATAAAATACTTTCCTTTAAACTTTTTTTAACATAAAGTGGAGGGTTCTGACTTGATTAGCTCAAGTATAGTTAGATTACATTTTTTTCTAAAGATATGATATTACTTTCTGCTTGGTATTTTGGGCTGTGAAACAGTTGCATCCTAGTTTTGAAGAATTTAACTTCAAATCATAGAATGGTTTGGGTGGGAAGGGACATTTAAAGGTCATCTCGTCCAACCCCCCTGCAGAGATCAGGGACATCTGCAACTAGAGCAGGTTGCTCAGAGCCCCGGCCAACCTCATCTGGAATGGTTCCAGGGATGGGCCATTGACCACCTCTCTGGGCAACCTGGGCCAGGCTCTCACCACCCTCAGGATCAAAAATTTCTTCCTCTACTCTAGATATTCCTCTTTTAGTTTAAAACCACCTCAGGTAACTGAAATTTTCAATAAAACATGATTTTGGCAGAATCTGCCAGTTTTCCGAAATTGAAATATTCCTAAGAAGTCATTTGATTTTGACAAAGTTGTGATGTGACCATGACACTATCAGATCCTCAGTTTGGTGCCCTGGGACCTGAACACCAGGCTTCTCAGCATCCCAGCCAGTGGGCTGATGGCACTTGAGAGCATGAACAGTCTGTCATCCAAGTACCCTCAGCTGCTTATCAGCCTGGGCTCCCAGAGCTTCCAGCTTCTGGGATAGACAAACCCACAATCTGCATGTCCCAGGGAATCTATGCCGTGAAGGCCCTGGGGGTCAGAGCGCTAGCCCCTTTCCCTGAGAATTTAAACATCTTGGAGTTTTGTCTTGAACCAACCCCATAATCTGTGAAATGGAATTAACTCCCCATCTCTGCCAATCTCATAAATTAGGTTATTAACAACAAAGAAACATGATGCATGTAATTTTTAGTAGTCTATGTTAAAAAAAACAGGTATTAGAAAGCTTGTATTTCACGATCTCTTAAAAGGTATATATATAATGCTCCAACAACATAAAAGGATAAAGAAAGTCAATACTTTATAAATGCAAAGAACCTTCCATGTGAGAATTACAAGCGCTCTTGGAGCTAGCCTACACACCTTAAGGTGCTTGATAAATTTAACTGGGCTGTAGCAATGACGTTTATAGAACTAAAAAAGATATATCCAACATGACGCCGGAAATCTTGAAAAGACCTGGGCTAAGAATTCAGATCTTCAGAATTCCAGACTTATCCATGCATTTGCTGTCACCCTGTATTTCTTTCTGTGGGCTGGAAGGCTTGGTAGCTATACAAAGTGAGTGGTGACATGCAAAGCTATGTTCTCTTTAGCGTCAGAGAAGACAGAGTTGGAGATACTCTGGTAGGCTCAACGATGAGTAACGGGTTGCTCTGCTAATTAAGCTTATATATAATCAACCTCAGTGGCTTGATTCAGGAAAGCATGTTTTTGTTGCCCAGTCAAAAGAAATTTATTGAGTTGCAGTCATGGACAACTTGAAAAATGGAAAAGATGGATTTCTAAATTTCTAAAGTGCCTAGTACTGATGGAACGGAAGGAGTGAAGGTGAAGTTATCCAACGAATGGGTGGGAAAAGCTAGAATCTAGAAAAGGAGAAACAGCTGCTGCACAGAGGGTGGAATGGGAAGAGCAAAGAATGAGAGTTTCTTTAAAAATAGCATCCGGATATGAGCAAAATGATCAGCTCTTAGGGATTCCTACATCTCAATAAAGCAGCTATGAGACTGGCTGTCATCACTGATGAAATCTTGCTCTATCTTGATAAAATCCTAAATGAAAAACCAGCCCAAAATCCTCAGCTCCCATTACATCAGGTTCTCTCCTAAGACCTCCTCTTGTTAAAAACATAAAGCTCATTACTGAGCTTCCTTACAGCGCCTGAAAGTACTGAATCCCCTTTTGACTGGTAAGCTTAAATAAGAAGACTAGGAACAGGAGCAGACTTGGTATCAGATTAAAGCTACATGCCATCTCCGTAAGATTGACAAGAAGAGTCCTTTTTAAGTTCAAGTACATCATGTTTCTGCATTTTTCTCTTCTTATCACCACCAATAATAGCACTTACCGGATATAGCAAACTGGGAGCTACATGCTCCTAGATGTGTTTATGAATGGCAAGACAGAGCTGGTATCCCAGAGAGCTTATCCATTAAGTAGGTGGGAAGGAAAATATACACTGTCTTTCCCCATAGGACATTTCAAAGCACTCTCAGCCTCTACATCGGTAAACAGTTAATATCAAAAGAAGAGACTCAATAATGGGATCAACAATGTTTCCTGTCGTGCACCATGAGCACGAGGTTAGGTTTTAATGAGAAGAAACAGGAAGGGTTTGGACTAAAGGGTTGTTTCTAGAAGTCAAAGCTAACAGTAGATCTCCACTTTTTTTCCAGTTGAGAGAACTAAACACTTTGGAGGTTCTCCAGTCAATGGAGAATGACAGGTACAAATAAAATAGCATTATTTTTGTGCTGAAGGAGACAGCAGACACACAAATATGCCAGTATGTTACATGAAAGTAGGACCAATAGCCTTGCTTAAAAGATTCTCTCTCGTTGCCCCAAACGGATTTTAGTTAAAATCAAAGCAAGGATATTTGGTTTGAATACCCGTGTGATACTGAACTTTGATCCTGAAAAGCAAAGGACCATTTAAATACAAATGTTTGTCAAATTAGATGTATTTATAGTAATGTAACGTGAAATTGGATCACCCTGCCAAATCTATATCTCTTGAGCCTCTTATGTATTGAAATTTTCTTTTTTAATTCTTTTTATTGCCCTTGGTTTTCACTTGAACTCATTTGTTGAGTGCTCCAAGTTTTATGGGTGAGGTGCTCAGCCCTGAAGTCCCCAGGCATGTGCATGCACATGGATGTTAACAGAGAACTTCTGCCCTGCCACACTCACTGGGGACAGAAAATTCCATTGTTACAGAAGTGGGAGTTACGCATCATACCAACATCTTCATCTCACAGAATCACAGAATCATCATGGTTGGAAAGGACCTCCAGGGTCATCAAGTCCAACCTCTGTCCCAGCATCT
>JAVSBS010001289.1:31303-48117 GCA_033124195.1 Coracias cyanogaster
TGCAATGGTGCCAGGGATGGGGCAGCCACCACCTCTCTGGGCAACCTGGGCCAGGCTCTCACCACCCTCAGTGTAAACAATTTCTTCCTTATCTAGTCTAAATCTCCCTCTTTTAGTTTAAAACCATCACCCCTTGTTCTCTCACAACAGGCCCTGCTAAAAAGATGAATTTAAACTCTTGATTTATTGTAACCTATTGTTAATTAAAAATTGCACAACCTGAGGATGGTCATCCTTTTTTCCCCTAAAAGAACAAAGCCTGGGTGAAATCTTACAACCTTACAGGTCGCAGGGCTGAGAAAAAAGCCCTGAACAAGAAGCCAAAGTTTTGTGATTTGGGGAGTCAAGTCTGGAACTGGTGTAAAATGCTGAAAAACTCATCCAGAAGATCTTGAATGGTCATTTTCAGCTCTTTTGTTTGCTGATGGCTCCTGGGTTGGTGATGTTCTGCAGTGAGGGAAGGTCCTTGCTTTGTTTATCCTTCGGGGAAGCTTTTCAACTCTTAGTACAAGTAATGTTTCCGTACAAGTAACGTTTCCGTACATTCAGATCCTGTTGTTGGCTTTGGCAGTGGCAGGGGAACATTTTTAGAGTGATTCTGTGTGTGTGCCAATCTAGATCTGATCCTTTTTAAAATTGGTAAGATTTAATTGTTGGCTAATGCATAAACAAACAGCAGAGATGACAGATTGTCTGTACTGCTGAAAGCGATCTGTAGTTTTCCGTCCTCCTCCACTCTCTCTACTCCCACAACCCTCTCTTTCCTTATCTACTATTTCAAAACCGGTGAAATCACTTGTTGCTGGGAAAAAACCCCACAGTTTGAGAACATTTCCTTTTGCTGAGCTACTCAGATGTGCAGTGGCTGAGGCTGCTGTGCCTTGAGAGAGAAGTGCCCAACCTGTGGTTTAGTTGCCATGTTTCTCTATGTAACAACCCACTCTAAAATCCTTTGTTGTTTAATTAATGATAATAATTAAGCACCATGTAGCAGACCAGAAACACTTCACCAGGAAGGAGATTCTTCTTCTCATGTTTCATTGTAGTACACGGTTCATAGATTTGAGCGGCCTTTTATTGAACAGAATTAAAGTCACAGATTGTGCAACCAGAAAAAAATACATGGTTTGGCCTTTGCCACTGAAATTCCCTTAATGTTGAACCAGTAGGGTAAGACAGGAATGTATATAGCATTTATTCTGTCATTTTTACCTGTGTGACCATTAGAGGTTGCTCTTCACTGTTGCTTGCAAGCCTCAACTCTCTGTTCTGTCTTCAGCTTTGAAGCTGAATATTTTTCAGGAGGTATTTTAGAAATAAGCCATTACTGATTGATTCCTCAGGGTACATTTTGAAAGAGGAAGGCTCATCTTACATATTTATTTCTGGGTTTTATGAGAATGTGTAGTTGTATAGTGACTGTTGCTTTCAGTATTTGATCAGCTTTTAAGTGAAGAGATGTAGTCGGAGATTCATTCGCCTGTATTTGCTTTTGTAAACACTTATTTGGAAGTATTTGAGACAAAACAGAGCTTGAGGACCAGTTCTGTCACTCCTGTTTTCAGAGACTAACATTTATCTGTATAATTGTGTTGCTGTGTCACAAGAGCGAGTCACTGGGAATAACAGCCCAAGGCCTTAAGTAATATTGATCTTAAGCCAATGAAAACATCTAAACTGATGTGTTTGAACCACTTGTGTATTTTATTAATATTTTGTGCGCCAGCAGTGCAGCAGCAATGTGTACTAGAAGAGCAGCAAAGTTGAATGTTTTTAGGAAAAGGCGGGAATAAGGTAGTTGTTAAAGCCTTGATTCATTCCCTTGGTCACATTTACGTACTTGCATGTGCAGTAGCTCTCCTACACTTTGCGTTTCTGTCATGATCTTTCTCTCCTGTGCAGCCCTAGGCTGATAATTGTAGTCATCTGTCTTGGTTTTTTTTCCTCTTTTCAGTTGTGCCCAGTGACAGGACAAGGGGCAACAGGCACCAACTGGAACCCAGGAGGTTCCATCTGACCAGGAGGAGAAATTTCTTTGCTGTGAGGGGGCCAGAGCCTGGCCCAGGCTGCACAGAGAGGTTGTGGAGTCTCCTTCTCCGGAGAGATTCCAAATCACCTGCATACAATCCTGGGCACCAAGCAGGGGGCTTGGACAAGGTGATTCCCCAGAAGTCACTTCCAACCCCTACTATTCTATGACTCTGCCCTATGACTCTTGACCTCCTGATCTTCCTCTAAGCTTTCCCACTCCCAAATGCCTGACTTGCTGGCTGCCCTTCTACTTAACTTGTCTTTCTACTCCACTCCTGGTTTACTTTTATTCCTAAGCCTCAAGGATTGGGACAGGGACGGCTGAGGACAGGCAACTTCTTCAGAAAAAACTGTGTGCGCTCCAAAGAGGCTTCTTAAATTCAACTAATCCTGAGCTTTTATAACGCAGCCTGTATTCCAGAGGGATTTCACGACTGACACAAGAATAAGTCTTTTACTAAACTAGAAGTTTTTCTTGCATAGAATGAGTAGGTGACGTTTCTTGACAAAAAAAGTTGTGAGAAAATTGACTTAAGAGAGCACTGCAGTGCTTAATAAACCATTCCTAACAATGATCAAATAACTGGCCAAAACATGCTAAGGCATTTGAACCTGACACGCCTCTGTCCTGACACTTAGAATAGTTGTAAAACATTAGAAGCAAAAGAGTTTAAAAATGAAAAGTGCCAGACAAGCTGAACTGCAGGTGGCACAACCATTTTGCCTTGTGATTTAAACTTTCCTCAAGTTTCCAGTTGCTTTTGACATCTTGCTTCCATCATGTTTTGGTGAACGTTGCAGCTTGATCGATCTCTGGCAGAGCAACCACAAGTTCAGAGGTATTGGAACCTCTATGAGAAAGGTGAGACAAATATGTGAAGTAGAAAGAAAGGACGACAAAATACAAAAGGAAGGAAATATAAATGAACCGATGATGATACCAAAGTTGTGACTAAGGGGCTTACTGGTCTGTACTGGTATTTGGAGGAGCAGCTATCAGTAAGCCCAGTTATTAATTGTACATTTAAATTGAATCTGTATGATGATAATTCAGTCTGAAACGGGATTTTAAATTTTATTGTCATTAAAAAATATTCTCCATTTCACTTGTTGGAAAACAGAGGAGTATTTTAATTTTATTACCACAATACTTTAGATTATTTTACAGAATGCAGCTCCATGTGGTAGCGTCACAGAATGTTTTCTAAGTGAATACTCAAATCTTCTCTTTACAGCAATACCAAATGTCTGTCAGGATTGTTTTTTCTTTTAATGTTCACCCGATTCCTTGATTTACTGTGTTTTTATGGCTTGATATTATTTGGAGGACAGCTGGACCTCAGTTCAAACAGCTGCTAGCTCATTTGTAATGCTGCACAGCAGAGGGCACTGGTGTCACAGCACACCCAGGTAGTTCCCAGAAGTTCTTCAGCAGCTCACTCATATGGGTCCAGAAGCGTTTCAGCCTTAGAAATAGCAGAAATAACTGTTCTGGGCTGTGAATTCCCATTTCACAGTTGAATGCCAGCAGATGTTTGATGTTTAGGCTAGATGATACATCTGGGGACAATAAAAAGTTACTTAATTTGGTTCCTGTGGTACAGTTTGTTATATAGTACACTGAAAGTAGAGTTTTCTATCTGGCACTTACTGGTGACGTGTTTTCCTTCAAATCCTAGAATGGTCTGGGTTGGAAGGGACCTTTAAAGGCCAAAAAGTTCTTTAGTCCAAACCCCTGCAGGGAGCAGGGACATCTTCAACCAGAGCAGGTTGCTCAGAGCCCCGGCCAACCTCACCTGCAATGGTGCCAGGGATGGGGCAGCCACCACCTCTCTGGGCAACCTGCGCCAGGCTCTCACCACCCTCAGCATAAAAAATTTCTTCCTTATATCTAGTCTAAATCTTCCCTCTTTTAATTTTTCCCTGTCTGATGTCCCTGTGTCTCTCATAAGCACAGTTTCATAGTTTTAATTGTCTTCCTTTTTTTTAATAATTTGATCATTTTGTGCCTATTATAGATATTGGATGGAGGAATTATCCTTTGAATCAATTTCTTAATGACAGGATAAGTTCTATTACTTCGTGGAGGGGAGGATAAAAGGCTTTCTATATTTTTTTTTCTCATTCCAACATTAATTGTGAAATTACAAAATTAAGTCTTAAACTCCTTGCGATTTTTGACCAAGTGTACACTGCTTTTGAAGAATATCCGCTAACAGGCATAATTTAAAATTAGGCGCGGTGGAATGTTACATTTCTGGCATACACTTTTATATACTCTGTGTGATTTCACTGTGTTATTTTCCTGTTTGCTGCTCACTAGCTATGTGCATCCTCATTATAAACTCGTGGGGGCAGACGAGCTCCGCGCGTTTGAACGCGGTAGAGCTGAGTAGTTTGTTTCAAGTGTATCCTGACAGAAGATTCTTTTTCTGCTGGTTGTTTTCGGAGCCTCTCTCTTAGAGGTGGACCTTGAACATCTTTAGCTATTATGTGCTCCACGTGCCTCAGAATTTGCATACGGAAAGTGTAAGATGAAGAAACAGGCTCCCCCAAACTGGTCAGACATGGTGACACCTCTTTTCTTTTGTAGCGTGGGCTTCCGCAATTTCCGAAGGCTTTACTTGGATGGTGGATTCCACACAAACCCTTGCTTGATATTGAAGGGCTGGTGGTTTTGTGAAATGGTGTCATTGCAATTTAACATTAATGACTGCATATAGTTTTGGTGTTTTTAAGCCTGTGCAATTTTTCAGTGTATACGTGCCTGCAAACAGATATATTATGTTACTTAAATGTGTGTATGTCTCTGTTCCCCCGCCTCTTATTTCTCATTGTTTGGTTTTTTTGCCTGTTATAAGATTTAAAGGGCAGTAAACAGCATAGCACACGAAGTATTTACATTTTCTTCAGTTACAGAGAATTATGTTCTCTTTAAATAGGTTATTTCATTAACTTAGGCCTCTGAATGAACTAAAAGACAAGGGGGAGAAAAGCGACTCGTTTGTGCATAACTGAATTATTTCCCCAAATTAAAACCACCTTCGTATCCGAATTCTGAATATTCTGATTGCTCGATGTGGTCAACTTCTTAAACAGCCCCTACATGAGTGGCAACGGTACGTGTTCTTCTAAAAATACCTCAATTTTCTTAAGTCTTCCTACATTTTGGTGCAGCTCCATCCTCTTTTCAATGTCGGTCTGGAGGAAACCAGAGGCAGAGCAGAACAATGCCCAGACACACAGAACTTATCTGTGTTTTGCAGAGCACGGCTCTTAGTCACAAGAGCTTCACATTCCTGTAGAGGGAGGCAAAAAAAAATGGAAAGCAAGCGAAATGAAATTCCCTAATAAAGGGATCCAATGCTTTTTGTCTTTTTTTATTACCTCACTACTGAGGACAGATGTGGGTATGCTATAGGATGGGCATAGCCCGCTGTTGACTTGAGACAGAAATATGGACTCAAAGGGTTTAGGAGGGCTTGGTCCTTTTTTTCCAAGCCCATCTTTGACAACTATTTCACTGCTGAGCTAGTCTGTGTAGGGATGTACCTCCATAGGTAGCTAAAATATCACAGATGTTGACAGTTCCTTTACTGTAGGTTCTTTTTCAGCTTGTCCTCTGTGCTTACTGGAAGGTTGACCTGCTCACAGGTAATAAAAGCGGTGGCAGCGTGTGAACCGCAGAGCTCCGTGGTGGCAGTGGGCTTTTCCACCTAGGGTGGTGAGTCTGTGTGCTTGGCCGCAGATGACATTTCAGCTCGCTTCCCTGCTTTTAAATGTTGACAGCTGTGGTATCCGGCTGCCAAGCAGCCAGGAGCTTCACATGGCTGATTCATTCTGAAGTGGAGTTTTCTCAGACATTGTGCTGACATCTCTCTGCTTTTTATGTGAGCCAAGCACAGCCCGGCCCTTTGCTTTTGTACATGGCAGCCATTTTAGCTGGCTTGCATGGAAAGAAAAATCCTAGAACGGTTTGGGTTGGAAGGGACCTTTCAAGGCCATCTAGTCCAACCCCTCTGCAGAGAACAGGGACATCTGCAACTAGAGCAGGTTGCTCAGAGCCCTGGCCAACCTCACCTGCAATGGTGCCAGGGACGGGGCAGCCACCACCTCTCTGGGCAACCTGCACCAGGCTCTCACCACCCTCCACGTAAATAGTTTCTTCCTTATAGCTACTCTAAATCTTCCCTTTTTTGGTTTAAAACTGTCACCGCTTGTCCTGCCTGAAGTGTAACTAAAACAATGAAGAGGATGGTCTCCTAGTACTCTTATGCTTAGAAGACTCTGATTCAAGCAGCCCAATATTTGGCAGAACATGGCTTTGAACCTTTCATTTTACTTAATAATAAGGTCTAGAGATTGTTCTTTTTTTTCTTATTGGTAGGCTACACAACTTGCATGTTTTGACCATATGCTTAAATATGTATTTATGTACGCTTGCTGACTATTCAGTATCAGCATGGTGAAAGAAGAGCAATGAAGCTGATGAAGGGTCTAGAGCACAAGTCTTGTGAGGAGTGGCTGAGGGACCTGGAGTTGAGCCTGGAGAAAAAGAGGATGTCGCAGTCTGGGCGCCAGAGTCCGTACCGCCTCCCAAAAGGGAAGAGGATCGAGGGCAAGGCGAGACCTCAGGGGAGACCTTCTTGCTCTTGACAACTCCCTGGAAGGAGTTTGGAGACAGGTGGAAGTTGATCTCTTCTCCTGAGGAACGAGCCATAAGACAAGAGGAAATGGCCTCAAGTTGCACCAGGGCAGTTTTAGGTTGGACATTAGGAAAAACTTCTTCCCTGCAAGGGTTGCCAAGCTTTGGAAGAGGCTGCCCAGGACAGTGGTGAAGTCCCCATCCCTGGAGGGGTTTCTAAGCCGTAGAGATGTGGTGCTGAGGGACATGGGTTAGCGATGCCCTGGCAGTGCTGGGGGAACGGTTGTGCTTGATGATCTTAAAGGTTTTTTCCAACCAAACTGATTCTATGATTTCCCTAACTTCTACACAAAATGCCTGTTGAAAAGTTCTGAATTTCTCCTTACTAAGTAGCCTTTGGACCATCAATCAGGACCATTAATGCTTGTACACCAATGTACATTATTCTTAAATAATGAGTGGAAGTCACAATGTATCCTACTCAACAGAATCTTAATTCAACTCAAAAAAGGCTTTTCATACCAAAATTGGGTGTAGCAACACTAAGTCTAACTTATTTGCATATCTGATAGGATTCACAGGGATAAAATTACTCGGGTAGGTTTTGATTCTTCTGTGTCTGACTTCCATCTAGTTGCAAACGTTTAATCTGTGTTTATTGACAATATTCAAGCTTAGATGGATTAATTTTTTTGGCTTGCTGTTCCTGCTAGCACTGCTCACACTGTTTTCTCACATGACTATCTTCTTGCTAGCTTGATAATCATCCTGCTGGGCAGGAGGAGAACATGTGCATTAGATCCTAGCGATGAAGAAAAGGCGAACTGCTTTAGTGACACTGGTAAAATGAAACCAGTTGATCTCCTGACACATTCCAAGGTCTTTTTAGGTTGAGGATACTCGGTGTCAGTTTATCCTGGTGTACTTCTTCACTGCTGGAGTTTAAACAGCACAGAAATGGCTTGTTGGCCAGGACACGGGTAATAAACTTCCATCATGGTTTTGGAGCTATCTGAAAAGCCTATATCCCTTGGATGCTCTCCAGCTGACCTGGCTGGAGGGATACCTGCCTCACATCCTTTCAGGGGAGCCTCTAGAAGGTCTCCAGGGAGTGGTCCCTCATTTCCTGCATCTGGATTAGCTCATGGCTTGTCCAGCAGCAGTTTCATCTAAAGCAGCCTGACTTTACCCAAAAGCTGGGTCCACTGATGGTCAGCTGTTAAGTGAGTTGCTCATCTCAGGTATGGAGTAGTAATAAACGAATACAGCTTTTAGTTTTTTGACCCATTGTAGCTAGATCTGCGCATGGATGTTTGACTGCTTATTTAATTCTCTCTAAAGTTAATGGATACTAGAAGATATCTGGTAGCAATTTCCCACACTAGAAAAAATGTAATTGAAATGACCGTGTCCCACTGATTCATTTTACATCTCCCTGAGAGAGTACATGACCTATTACTGCTTGATAACTTCACTTGCCCAGAAAACATTGCTTCAATAATAAGAAGTCAACAATCTGTGAAGTGCTAAACATGTATCCAACTTTAAAGCCTGTCCTTGTTAGCTGAAATAAAACCTGAAAGGTGGTTTATATTTGTCATGCGTTGGACGAGATGTAATCACTCTATAGCACTCATTTTTAGATTCTCGTAGGCTAACTATTGTCAGTCCGTAGGAATTAAGATTTAGAATCCACAGCTGTAATATATAAGGTAAGTATAAATTATAAAGAATTATGCATAACTTCTTGTCTTGGTTTAAAACATATGATTTCATAGAATCATAGATTACCAGGTTGGGAGGGACCTCAAGGGTCATCTCATCCAACTCTTAATTGATTCATGGCTGAAAATACTCAGTGCTTGTCTTCTGACCTACCCTATTATGTTTTATCTGGTGATTTTAGCTGATTTAGTTAGGCCACCATAATAGCCAGATTTTTGCAATTCTGCCCACCATAGCACCCATTCACGGCTGGGACAGGTTTCTGGTGGTGACCTGTGCCGAGCTCTGTGATGCTTTATGGTAGATTACATAGTAGCTCAATGAATTAAGGGAATACAGTAGTTAAATTATGATTTGTTATCATCTTTTATAGGGCAAATGATGTGCAGATTGTGCTTACGATTTCTTTGCTATTGAGAAGGTCAGTTTTCTATTGGTGAGGTCAAACTGGATCCAGAAAGGCTGTTGCTTAACATGTTATGTAGATTTGAGTGAGTTCTATTATCAAAGGAGAACATTTGCAGTCTGTTAGTCTGTGTTGCAAAAGCTGTCACAAAAAAAAAAACCAAACAAGCAGGTAGAAATGACCAAATATTTACTGAAATACAAAGCTGGAATAAGCCAGAAATATGTTAGTTAAAGGAAAAATGACCATAATTGGATGCAAAGATAATTTTTAGGTCATTAAGACAATTATATCCTGTAGAAATATACTGGAGTTTGTTGAATGTGATGGGGTAGTGGGGATGTGATTTAAATTAGTTGTACTGAAAGTATCTTAAAAGATTTTTCTGCATATTCTTTCAAAGGTACAGCAGTTGCTGAGCTTTAAATACTTCTGACTTGAGGTAGACAGTGTTTTTATTACTTATCATTAAATTCAAAGATCCTCCACATACAGTTTCATTCTATCATAGAGTTCTGCTGGAAATTAAAAAAAAAAAAGGCTTTGGAAGGAAAAAATGCATATTTGCATATTTCAAGAGTTATTGAGAGAAAACCAAATCTTTTTGTTAGTTCTTGCTTTCACTGAATACATAGAGGTTGAAAATTCCCACGTCACTGTTACATCTCATTAAACTGAACGGTGGAATTTGTGTGCGTCGTCATCTTAAATGTACTACTGTTAAATAAAAAGACAAAATTACTTCCTCATTAAGAATTCTAGCCAACTACCTCTTCACCAATGTGGGGTTTTTTTAATGTAGGATTTTTTCATATTTGTAATTCTTGTGTAAATGAACAGATGGGAACATTTTGCATGTAGAACTCCAGGATTATTTAGGGGAGGGGTCAATGGTGAGGTTGTATGCTCGTTCCTTCCGATTTATCAATTCATAATTCACTGTGAATATCACTTTAAAGGTTTCCACCCTCCTGGTCCTGAGTTCGTGAGAACAAATGTCCGTGTATGTACTCCTGTGATGTCCTCATGTGATCCAGGGAAGGTTTTCATATAGGTGTTGTAGACCCAGGCGACTGATTTCCTCCCTAGCCCACGGAACCGTGGTTTAGATTGAAAAGGAAGAAGATGAGTAAGTGCAAGTAATTGAAGATGGGAGAAAGCGATTACTGTCCTTGGCACTATCTTTGTAGACAGATTGTTCCTTTTTCAGCAGGAAAAAAATGTGACCAGTTTTGAGAGGGTTCATTTTAGAACAACCCCCTTTCAATTGGATTCTTCCTCTTCAGATGTCCTGAAGTTCTCCTATCAATTCTTTTCCAGTCCTAATTCCTCCCTGGGAACTTCAGGTCATGTTTTCATCGTACAAACCTACAGAAGTGAGACGTCCAGAAGAGCATTTCATCTGAGCTGCTTGGGGGCCGGGGAAAAAAGAAGTTTATTCTCTGTGTAGAGCAGCGATTACCGGGTCTAGCACCTACCACGAGCAGCTTTCTGCACAAAGCAGCCTGACTTGGCAACTGCTTTCCATAGCTGCACGTAGCACTGATGCAAAATCCGGGATACGCTGTCGATATCTGTCAAGATGGAAAGAAAAAGCCTGTATCTTAACAGGCTTGGAATGCAGGGAAATAAATGGTTTCTGTGCTTCAGCGTGTTCACGTGGAGGAGATACTGTTGTTAGGAGTAATAGAAGGAACGGGCAGCATTTATTCCATTAGCAGCTATCTCAGAGGCTAAGTACACAATTGCTGTAATTGGGCATATTGGTGCGAGGACACGTTCTTAGGGCTGAAATCTATACATCCCTCAGAGAGTGCCTTGGAAGCATAAAATTAAAACAGTGAAGCCATTCAGGACAGAGAAGAAAGCTTTACACAGCTAGGACTGCAGGAGGATGCCGGGGCGCTTCAAGAGCGTTCCTGCGGCAGAATTAATCTGGAATTGCAGTAATCTTGTGAATTTTTATTTTTAGCGCAGACATGATTTTGGATTTACACCTTATCCAAAAGAATGACTTTTCATTTCCACGGTACCTTACTAAGCTGGCTAACAAATTCTTGATGCTTTTGATAATGTGTGTAAGAGAGTAAGCTGTGAAATACTGCTCAGACGCAGAAGCGGAAAGATGCTTAGATATCAGGCTAGTGGAAAAAAATTGAAAATTATCTAAAAAATAGGAGGTGATAAATCAGTTTCATTTATATTTCTTCCTCTTGGCTTTTTATAAAGAGAAAAATGCAATAGACTTTCTGCTGAACAGATGCAGGTAATGCCTGAAGCGTTGCGTTCCATATATTTAATAAATTATGTTGTGGGTAGGCGTGTGTGCACACTTCTGAATTGTTCACTACAGCATTTTAGATAATTCAGCTTTGTATCTCCTTTCTAAACCCACACTCAGTAAGTTAATATTGCAAGCACAAACATTCAACATGTTAAGAAAAGGATTATTTTAGCGGGAAGGGAGGAATAAGGAAGGGAACAAAGCGGCTGGCAATCCTTTTCAATTTGAAGAATAATTGAGGATAATGTGTTGTCTCACACACAGCAGAACTGTCTTGTGGATCCTCAGCTATTATCAGCTGACATATCTCCAGTTATTTGACTTAACAGAGCTGAAGATCAAGCCCTAGTTAATCCTGGCATCCAAAGTGACAGAAGGTTTTGAAAGAAACAACTGAAAATCGCTGGGTTTAGAGGCTTGACTTGGAGAAAAAAGTAGTAAGTGATGGAGAGGTGGCTTTTCTGATTGAACGCTGAACTGGTAGTGATGGTAAGAGACAAAATGAGTCTTCCTTACTAAATGTGGTGAGATTTCTCATGCCCTCGCTGCCTGTTGTTGTCATGTCAGTACAATATGAGATGCAGAATAGGATGAAGGAAGGAACTATTCAAGCATTGCTATATCAGCCTTTTTATTCCAGTGTCCTGCTTTTATTTCAACTTTGTAAATACCAGTGAAATGAGTTTTTCAATAGCTGGAGAAAGGCAGATGGGTTTTGAGACTCTCTGCTTGTCAGATATTTATCCAAGTATACTCTGCCTGGGCAGTCCTGTGCTGAAGTTCTACTTGCAAAAGGCATTGTAAAACTGATGCTATACAGTTCCTTGTTAACAGGAAATTTCCCAAGGAAATTTGCTTCCTGGGAAGGCCTTGTGGTGTTCCCCAGGACTTGTGCTTCACACCCAAAATGGAGTTGGATGAGGTGACTTTGAAGGTCCCTTCCAACCCAAACCATTCTGTGATTCTGTGAAGCGAATGGAATCTCACATTTCTATGACTTTGTGGCGTGGCAGACTTGAACGGGAAGAAAAGTAGTAAAACTCGTGCTTTTGTCAGTGAGGTGGGTGGATCAGACCCTGAGCACACAGCAGAAACGGACTGATGGAAGGAGAAATCTGCGCTGATCTTTGCTCATCAGTTTTCCGCTAGTAAATGTACTTTTAAAGGCTCCGTCAGCTGGGTCTTGCAGAATAGAGATGCCATCGCAGAGCGACTAGGGAAATCTTTCTGTGTCAGAATGATGAGTGGAGCTGGAGATACTGCAAAGGTGGTGCTGATAAAAGAGCATAGCAGACGATAGGCATTTTTTGATGGAGACACACTCCTGGGTCTTTATTTTTCTGAGCAGCTTCTGTGATGTTTCTGAGCCTGTCTGTAGCCAGACAGATGTTCATATCTAAACCATGAACTACCTTAAACTTACTCAAATATACATTTAATTCCATGCAATCAAAAGCTCGACTGGGTTAATGAATATTTTGTGCAAATGTAGTTTTTCGTGTAATGTGTGAAACCAAACATTTGAAATCCATAGGTGTGTGTGAAAACCAACAAGTTTTGGTTATATTTGGTATGTTTGTTAATTAATTCCATAACTGAGATTCATAGACACAATGTAACAAAAAATTTACCGGAATTCCACAAGGTAAATCTGTTTAATTTCATACACTTTTGTCTGAGGCCCTTGGTGTGCAGGAGTCCACAAGCTCTAGTAGACTTAATATAACTTTCAAATATTTTCTCATTATCGTGCTTTGTTTGAAATCGTTCCATAGCAGTTGTATAAATAGTTGTATAAAGTTTTGGTGGCTGTTTGCGTACATACCTGCGTTTTCACGAATACAGTACTTTTAGTCTGTAGAACCACTGAGGAGCCTGTCTGCCACGAAGGACTTGGAGACCAGAACTCTGGCCCAGGCTGCCCAGAGAGGTTGTGGAGTCTCCTCTGGAGAGATTCCAAACCCACCTGGGCGTGCTCCTGGGCACCCTGCTCTGGGTGACCTGCTGGAGCAGGGGGCTTGGACAAGGTGATCTCCAGAGGTCCCTTCCAGCCTCACCGTTCTGTAGTTCTGGGATTTGGCTTGGAGGCATGGATCATTTCCTTGTTAAGAGCTTTCTGCTCAGCAAAGAGAGCTGTGTTGCTGGACTTTTTGGCACTGCCTGCTCACATGCTGCACATCACCGAGGTGACAGTTTTTGTAAAGTTGCTAAGTGAGTGATCTTGTTATGTTTTTTACAGAATCATGTAAACCCAGCGATGGATTTTACGCAGACCCCTCCAGGAATGCTAGCCCTGGACAACATGCTGTACTTCGCTAAACATCACCAGGATGCTTATATACGGGTAAGGCTTCTTCTCATCTTTGAGGGCTGTGCCGTTGCCTGTTCGTAGTCAATTGTCCTGTTTGCCCTTGACTTTGAAGAGGAGGTTCAGAATCCTGATACCATTAAAAACAAAGCCTAGGAAAGCAAACTGCGTAACACTAAAATGTGGCGAGTCTGTAAAAGCTGTGGGAGAAAGCTGTAGAGGTGTCTAGTCCGTGATTACTGAGCCAAATATTATAGATATTACTTTTGGCAAATACTACGTGTTGCTTAGGCCTGCAGAGAGAAGGGAGATGAGCTTCTGCCTTTTTCAGGTGCACGATGGTGATGATTTTTCAGGCGGTGATGGCTGTAAGCTCACAAATGAGTAATCATGCAGAATCCTCTGCCCTGCTCCAAGTCTGCCACAAAATGTCAGGGTTTTCTGTGGCAAGGAGGCTGTTGGTGAGGAAATTCCTTGATAAGTGACTGAGTTGGCAGAGGCCTGAAAGTTAAGCTGCTCCCACTAAAAGTACTGCTGTAGGCGAGGAAATCCTTGGAGAAAAACAGATCAAAAAAGCATCCTGATTGATCTGCACAACCTGTTCCTGCCCCCTGCCCATTCCACTTCCTGTAGTTATTTCAAGGGTAGTTAAAGCATGTTATGTGTTGCATCCTTACAAGAAGAGGCTTAAAACTGAATAATACCTGCCTCTGAGGAGAAGAACTTTCCCTGACCTTTGCTGAAACCAAAGAAACATCTATCAACCCCTGGAGTTAAGGGCTAGCTCACACACTGGGCAATGAGTGCTGGATAAACGATCCTGAACTGTGGTTTTGTGTATAAAAAGAAAATTTGTTCCTGCTTTTCATTACATTTTGTAAGACGAGGACCATGCAACTTCATAGGCTTCTCTTGAAAATTGTAATTTTAGAGAATGTACTTAGTAGGGGTAGCCAGTGCTCCCGAAAGAGATGGTTGTGTTCTAAAGAAGTCTGAAAGAATTTGATGAAGGCAGAAATTCTGTTCAAATAGAGCTTTTGTTGGCATCTCTTAATTTTTTTCTTATTTTTCATTTTCATGTTGCAAGTGTTGTCTTAATTGAGTTCAGTGTAGCATGTAATTAGCTGCCCTTTAGACAGGACTTTGTTGCTGGCTCAGCAGTAATAAACAGTGTTTTTGCTGCTGCATTACTGCTAATTTTTGCTGTTATTTTGAGGAGCCTGGATTTATTCTTGTGTGGTTCCTGGTAGGAGAGTGTCTGGCTGCCTTGTGTATTTCCTGCCTGAGAGAGAAGACACATACACTAGAAATCACAGGATAGGGGATGGAAGGGACCTCTGGAGATCATCTAGTCCAGCCTCCCTGCCAGAGCAGGGTCACCTAAGGCAGGTTGCACAGGACAGCATTCAGACAGGTTTTGAAGGTCTCCAGAGATGGAGACTCCACCACCACTCTGGGCAGCCTGTTGTGGGGCTGTACTGGGGCACGCTCAGGTTAAATCATTAGCCTAAATCTGCTTTGGGAACTGTTAGTGCACCTTGGGAAGATGTTAGCCTAACCATGCTGGTTCGTTCATCTGTGGGTGATCCACCTTGTCATGTTAACGGTGTGCTGGACACTTCTGAGATCAGTGGCGTTGAGCAACTCCTACAGCGTTGCTAGCCTTTGATCCCCAAAGACACCTACTTTCTATATTTTCGTCTCCTTGACTTACTAGCTGGTATGCTGTAGTTTTCTGTCAGCCCTGACATGCCTGTTTCCTTCTCATTTTGAGTTCCTTATTTCACATCTAACCTTTTCTTCACGGCCTTTGACTCCCGAAGCTTTCACAACACCAGTTTGCTCTACTTGTACAGCCTGTTGACCTTGCTTAGTTGTTCAGATCTATTTCTTCTGCTACATCCTAAGAAATCTCTCTGCGGTCAAGATTAAGTTTCCACAAGAAATTGTTGGCTGTACAAATAGTACTTGCCTTCTGAACAGTTTGACAGGAGCTCTTCTCTTTTATTCCATGGTTAATACTAGGAAACATTTTGGTTCCTAGGAGGAGAGATTATTTTCCATTTGACCCTTTGCTATAGAGTTGGTTGCTGTACCAATAATTGCTAAGCCCTAAAATGAGATAATATCTGTGCTATGCAGTAATTTAAAAGTGGAAGCTGGAAACCAGCGTTGGTTTGAAGCGAACTTGGAAAATAGGAAGTTTCTCCTGACGTAATGTGGTATATTAAGCAAAGACACTCTCAGGAAGTCCTGATGGTTTCACCAGGTCTATTGGCAGTGCTGCATTTTAATGGACAGCGCTAATCATAGAGTCGTTGAGATTGGAAAAGACCTTTAAGATCGAGTCATCACAGAATCACAGCAGCGTGACCTGACTTTCTTACAGTGCCACAGCTGCATGGCCGTTAGTAAGGAATGCTCTTGTATTACAGAAAAAAATGGATAAGGAGAAGTTGGAAGAGAAGATGGGCAATAACTAATCTCTTCCCTTTCTGTTCCTTGTTCTGCCTCTCATAAGTGGGTCTGCAGAGAAATGATTTGCTTAATAAATGGGCCAGTTAGGTGGGAACACGATGGCTGTGTGGGGAAGAACGTGGGTATGAAGGCAGTGGGTAACCGCGTCTGAAAGCAGAAGGCATTTCAAGGTCAAAACACAAGTGTCACATGGTGACGGAGGAAACAAAAATAACCAGACTTTTTTTCCCTGTTTGATTCTTTCTTACTTGTTTCCCCACCATCCGTTTCTCCCATTCAGCCTTTTCCTGTTAGATACTTATTCCTGAGATGACAGTAATGTGTTTTCTTTACTTGTTGTCTTCCTCCAGGTAAACACAGTGTTTGTTTTTCTTTATTTAAACTTTGAGTTAATTGGTTTTGAATCTCAGCTTTTTGTTTACTATACAACATGAGTGGAGCCTCTAGAAGAAAGGTTTAGTGAAAGGAGAAAAAAAAAAATCCTGTGTTTTCTTTGAGCAAGTGATGTCTTTAGCTATCATTTGGATTTTTAAGTTTCCTATTGAATTATTTTCCTGTTGAGTTAGCTTTTCTTCCTCTTGTTTCTTAATTGTCTGGTGCTATCAGTGACTTATATGTATCACATTTTTTCATGTTCCACCTAAATAATCAATCGCTGCCATCAGAAGCTTTGCTTTTAAAAGGTGGTGGCATGGTGCATGCAATGCGTTGATGGAAGTAATGTTCAATCTCTGCAAGAAATTTTAAAGTTTTCCACAGGAAATAATTGGCAGCTTCCCAAGCTACATAATTATAGGACAGTCAGAGTGTATAATTAAAGTTAACAGTGAAGAAAATGATTGGAATAAAGCTTTGTGACAGATAATTTTTTTTGTTGTTCTTTTGGAGCCGACAAGTCTGTCGGGGGGGGGGGGGGGGGGGGGGGGGGGGGGGGGGG
>JAVSBS010001289.1:48123-63420 GCA_033124195.1 Coracias cyanogaster
GGCGCCCCCCCCCCCCCCCCCCCCCCTCAGTTCCAATTTGCTCCTTTCCAAAACTACTTCAGATTCACGTTCTACTAATTTTAAAAGTAAAATTACAAGTCGCTGTTTCAAAAGGCTTTATTCAGTACAGACGTCTTGAGATTTTTCTTACTGGTAACGTGCAGCAGTGTGCCTTTGAAACTTCCCTGGGCGTAAAAAGGGTCTGAGGAAAGACTTTTCCATGGACATACTGTTGTGCCACCATTGCTATGAACAGCTCCATTTAGTGCTGCTTTGTCATTGATTGTTTTTTTTTAAATTTGTGGTACAAGACTATTCAGATCAGTTTTTTTTTTTCAAGATGCGATGAGGAGAGAGGTATAAATACACAAAACTGAAGTATTTTGTATGCGTATGTCTTCGTAGGGAGGATTTGGGGAATTTTTCTGTGCATCTGCACTTCAGCAATTGCTAATACTGATGTAAAATCAGAGAATGGTTTGGATTAGGAGGGACCTTAAAGACCATCTAGTTCCAACATCCCCACCATGGGCAAAGACACCTCCCAAAGTAACGATACTTAATGTGGTGTAACGTGTAAGCTAAAGGAACCGAAACAAAGCACTCCTTTTATTTGTAACTCAAGAAGAGAAATTTGATAGTTGTTGTCCTGTGTTGAAATGTGCAATGTTTGTGCCTGGGATGCTCCTGTAGAAACATGAGCTTTGCAGTTTTGACCCCTGTATGTGCAGTCAATGCTCATTTAGATGTTCTTGATAGCAGGCAGCAAAATCAAAGCTACTGCTCCAGCTGTGAGTAGATGGCCAGTCACCTTGGATCTCGGCTAATTTAACAGAGTTTCCAGGCAGAAGCAGCAGCTGCCGTTGGGTAAACGGAATTTACAGCAATTACACTTTAGCTTCTCACATGCTACCATTGGAATATTCTCTCATTTTACATTTTCCTGCGGCAATGGTCTGAGCTTAAGTGAAGCTCCCAAACCTAGTCATAGTGATAACCTTCACCTAGGAGGGAGTGTAGGGTTTTACTTAGAGCTTTTCGTATTTCACAGTCAGCTGAGTCACCAAAGTCCTCTGTGGTGTCTCTGGTAGGGTCTACGTTTCCCATTCTAATGAGTTTGCTTTTGATGATGGACAAGTTGGTGTCTTGCCTATATTTTCCTTCTGCCCTTATGACCAGCCGTATCCTAGCAGGTCTTACAGCTTCTTTGGGGTGAGGTTCTGCCTTGAGAGGACTCATACTGCATCTCCTTGTTTTGCTTAAACACAAGGGACTGGTGCTTCAGGCAGAAACTGCAGCTCTGGGTCTGAGCGTTGGCTGTTCACTTATTTGGATTCTGCCCAGCTGGCTACCCAAGTTTACGCCCAATTCTTTGCTACTTATTAGATTAGTAGGTTCTTCATATGTATAGGGAAAAAGAAGCGTTGCTTGGAAAGAGACTGTTTTAATGTAGCCTGAAACAGCTCCCTCATCTGTAGAGAAGTTTTAACCCTCTACACACTGATATGTGTTATATATTTGTTAGCTATTGAATGTAAAATTTTGAGTATAAAACATTGTTACCAGGTGGGAAACCGGTGCTGCAATCCATGCTGAAAAGTTGGGCTTATTAATCCCTTGCTATGTTTTATAATGGAACCATTACTGCTACAGTTTTGTGAAGGATGTGTAAGATATTTAGTGGTACGCTCCTAAATTTTCTGTTCTTGTATTCAGAACAAAGTTTAAAAGTTGTTAAAATTATCCAAATCAAAACAATGTTTGGACTCTGCCAAGAGTTTTGATTACCTGAAAATGAAGAATTGAGCTGATGTAGGGTAAGTAGTAGAAAATCCCCTTTCCCCTGCACCTGCTGAGCTGGAAAATCAGTTATTCACAGAACTGCAATGCAGAGGCACTTCTTCCCCAGCAGCTACTTGAGTTGCTGCGTTGGGGGAGGTTGAGGAGGGAGTTGTTCTCCTTTTGAAGCTCTCAGAAGTCAGAGTGGAGGAGCAGGTGCTGTTTGTGAGCGCCGGTGATGCAGGCAGGAAGATTGCTGGCATCCTGCAGAGACCTTTCAGAACTTCAATGGGTTGAGTCACGCTCAGACTGTCTGCCGTAGACTTTCTAACCCATGCCGTTGTTGTATAGGAGGCTGCCTACTCATCCTTCCGCCAATTCACAAAGTCTCCTCATGCCTACTCATTCCAGCCTGATCAGATATGAGTAGTCCAACCTATAATTTCAGCATTTTCTGAAATAACACTGAGCTTGATATCTGCGGTACCAATTTTTTTTTTCCCCCCAGAAATGATAGGAAAAGGGATGTAATTTATTTCAGCTCTGCTGAAGACAGGAAATTGAGCTTTTGTTACATGAGTCTTCCTGGAGAAGGAACGCAGTTTTCCATGAGTCCTAATTGCATAAGCCCGGTGGTTCCCAGCCTCTTAATATGTTCTTGTCTTCTCTTTGCCAGTCTTTCCATTCATTGTCCTTACCTTCCACTCAGGTATCTGACTGGTTTTCTAAGCGGCTCTTTGAACCTCTTGATACTAACCTACAGCAGACTGCTACAAAACTTGGTCTTTATTAACGCAGGATTATTTTAGCTAGTGCTACAAAATAGGTCAGGGGAATCCTCTCCATTTTAATAGCTCAGCAACGCTTGTTGAACTGTTTGCTGTGGGATTTATTACAAGTATTGATGCAGCTCTAGTGGGTCTTGCCTTTTGCTTCTGTATTTACTTCCTAACCATAATGAATCTCTATTCCATTGCTAAGCTCTGAGGTTGGCCCAGGAATCTGAGAATTGCATCTGCAGTTGCTGTGGACAGTCTTCTCTGAGCCAGTTTCCTCTCTAAAGTGAAGGATTAAGGGACTGGCTAAGTCAGAATCGCTTCCTGGTGAAGGAAGAATATTCCTCTCTGGGGGAGTTTCGTCCTCCTGGATTTTCATGAGGAAGCTTTTGGATATGCCTGTCTTCAAAATTTTGCCTTTTCGTCAATCATTAGCTCTTAGGTGCAGGTATAAGCTTCGTTTTTGAAGCTGATGCAGATTTTTAAGCCTGTGGTAGTCGAAGGTGGAAAATTCGTCTACCTGAGGGTCTGTTTTGTGCTGCTGAGATAGAAATGGACTCAATGAATAATTCAATGGAAGATCATAAAGAAACACTGCTGTAAAGTTAGAAAATCTTTTGGTTTGGGTTTTTTATTGCGCTACTGGAGATTTTGCATTCTTCTTCTATGATCTTGGCACGACACGACACTCAAATTTGGTTTGTGTTATTGTCCATGTTGTTGGTAGATACCTTGTAAAGGCAGGTGGACCTTCTTTGGGTGGTTCTGAGCACCCCTGATTATAAGACAAGGGCAAGTACAAAAGATCTTGCAGTCAGAGGAGGAATATACTTCACTGTATCTCTCTAAATTCTTTGTTGGACAAGTGGATCTTGAAGGGCTGCTTTCCACCTCTTGAGAAGACTTTGCCTTCAGAGGAAACAGGGTGCTTCAGGCAGTTCACGTGGCTAAATTCCAGAAGAAATTCAGCTGCTGACCAACGCTGCCTGAAACATCTACCTTGAGAAGCCACGATCAAGCCTTCCTTTCCCTTTCTGACCCCTCTGGTTTTTGTTTGGTAAATGGGAAATGTTTCTCTTCCCTTTACAGCAGGAATTTGTAAACAAGAGAGGAGAAATATTTATAGTAGGTAACTTGAAAATTCTAAGCGCTTTACAGATCTGTATTGTGCTACAAATACTGTCAAATTCCCCTGCCTTAATAGGCTACAGAGTTTCATCTGGAGAAATGACAAGAAAATGGATAGCACTGGTTTCCTAAAAATTTCATCTCCTTGCATTTTTAAAAATGTTTTTAAACCTCTGCCTTTCTCCTCTTCTGCTAGTCAATTCATCTCATTCCTCTTGTGACAGCAATTTATTCTCATTTAGTGCTTCTTTCACTTATTTTCTCTATTTTCTTCCCTTTTTGTGAGCTGCAACCATTCTGTGGGGTTTTTCGTTTATGAGTTGGTTGCTTTGTTGTTTGTATTTTTGTTGGGTTTTTTCAAAGAACAATCTACTTTAAAAAATCTCTCTTGTCGTGCTTGTTAATGTCTTTTCATCACTCAAACTTTTCCTGGCTGCTCTCTCTTGGTAATTTTCTTCCCCTTTTGTTTTGTTTTTCTTCAGATTTTTGTCTGGATTTCTTCGATTTTCCCTAAAGAAAAAAAAAAAGTTGTTGAGTGTTAGACATCACGGGATGGGGTTTCCAAGCCATGGAGATGTGCTGCTGAGGGACATGGTTTGGTGATGTCCTGGCAGTGCTGGGTTAATGATTGGACTCCATGATCTTGAAGGTCTCTTCCAACCAAAAGGATTCTATGGTGCCAAGAGTTTTCTTGCAATGTCCATTCTTTCTGCCTTTAAATGTTTGTTTCCCCCAAGCAAATTTGAACCACCGTACCTCCTGATTGTGACATGTTTGCAACTCGCTGTGGGTCTGTGAGGGGGAGGAGGAAGGTAAGAGAGTGCAGCCGCTTTATAAGCATTAACGATAGACTTCCATTTGAATGAAGGTTGTGTGGGCTTTCTGACTTCCTTGCTACTTTCCTTTCCTTGGTAAAATAACCGCTCTAATAGAAACATGAATCAAGGCAGCCCTGCGCTCTGTAGACATGCAAAAGTTTTTTCAGTCGAGAGCTGGTGCTGTGTTTCTCTCCCTGGTATTGTTTTCACCTCTTTATGAAGTAAACATGTCCATTCCTTGCTTCTTTCTCCTCCGTAACCAGAGTGATAAAGGAATTAACATTAAAATCATGCCCTTATCAGCTGTATTTATAGCATTTGACTTTGGAACAGGATGCGTCGCAAAGTCGTGAAAAGAATATTAGAGGTAGAATAATGAATGTTGTAAATCTGTTGCCAAGACTAGGAATGATTTCTCTTTGGGTATTTATAAGATTTGTTGGTTTTTGGTTTTTTTTTGTTGTTCCCTCTTTACAATTGCTGTTTATTACAGAAGATCCGTACCTGCCAAATTTGCCTACGGATATTTAGATGTAGTACAGGGCTTTCTGTCTTCCTTTCTTAGAGAAATGTGACATGTCAGCGCTGCCTTATTTTGCACAGCAATTGCTGAAAGCCGGTGCTTGCAGAGATTGTGTCTGAGGATCATTTCCAGGCTGCTTTACATATTGATTACTCAAATTGCCATTTAATTTGCTCTATAGCAATACACAGCGCCTTAACTATTTCTCCGGCATTCTTATTGATCGCTGTAATTCTGCCTTACATTATATGCATATATGGTGTCACCATTAAATATTTACGCGCTCATGAAATGTTAATATGTCAGGTTAATGTGAAACTTGACAAAACGCATTTGCCAGAAGGGAGCAGGAATGCTGATCCGAGTGCTTCCCTTCCCCCTCCCCTTTTCATTTTCCCTCTCCATTGATTTTTATTACCAGCGTTTCTCTGCTGTATCTAAATCTGTGTCAAAGCAGCCCCCTGCTCCGCTATGCAGATTCGATGTTTTATTACGTGGGAGTTAAAGCACAATAATAATAAGCCAAGAGAAACGGTCGCGGGGAAGTGTCGAGCCAGAGCTTTGCATCGCGCTTGTGCGGCTCGGTTTGGGTATGGAAATGTAGCGGTGTCCTCCATGAGAGAGGCTGAAGCAGGATGACTCATCCAGAATGCAAAGTCACAGTCGCGTGTTCCTTCAACGCTGGCTGCAGCGAAAACTGGAGTGTTTCTTTGCTTTGGGACAGCTGTTGTCCAGAGGTGGCACGGAACAGTTAGGTGTGATTTAAACCAAAACTTGTAGAAGGTAAAATAACTCCTCTGGGAGTGTGAGGAATCATCTGGTGAGGTGAGGGTGATTCTGATGCCATCCTGTTGGGAAAACCCAGTAAAAAGTTGTAGGGCTCGAGAATTTATTACAACCCTAATGACTTTCTAAGCTTCTGTGGGAAGCCCAGGTGATGTGAAAAACCCACCACCCCTGGAAAACAAACCAAAGTGCTCATCTACTCCTAATAAAGAGAGCAACCAACCATCCTTTTACATCCCCGGGCGATGGGTTGGGAGCAAAGTATCAGCTCGAGACTGAAACAGATGCTTGGTGAAGAAGCTTTGCTGTGTGAAGCACGTAGCGCTCCCACCTGCTTTTGGGTTTTCACTCTTCCCACTTGTAGCTGCTCCACAGAGAAGGCTTCTGCACATAATAGAGCATGAAGCAGTCACAACTAAGATGTGGGGAGGGAGGGAAAGCTTTTGCTGGCATCCAGCGTTGCAGTGCTCCTCTCCTCCACCTCTCCTGCTTTTGGGTGAGGTTCCAGCCTTGGAGCCTTTTGCAAAGCTTTCTTTGCTGTCAAAATGGAAAGATTTAAAGCAACCAAACTCCATAAGGAAAATGCAGCAAACAAAAACCATGATGAAGATGGGAGCTAAGGAGATGGGAGGAACACAAAGCAGAGAGCAATGTCTAAGCACCTGTTGGTGAAGAAAATTTAGAGAGCCTCTGAGGTTCTCTGATGCTTGGCAAAAGTCTCACCTTTTAAATTATTTTTCTTCCTCTATCCCCAGGCTATGCAGCAGCTGTTTAGGATGTGTTTTGTTTCTTTTTTAAGTGGCAAAGTTTCTCAGTGCAAAGGCAGTTCTTACAGAGAATCTGTTTTGACCATTTCTTTTTTTTTCAACCACTATTTTGCTCTCATTTCAGGCTTCAGTGAAATCTATAGTGCTTTCATAACTTATTTTTTTCATGTATGGTGAAATCTCTTGTTTAGTTGTAGTGCCAGGGAAAACTTTATCCCAACTGTATCTGATACGGCACAACTTAATGGGTCTAAAAATGTGCAAGGAATTTTTTTTCCTGTTTATTTTGCAGTGTCACTCAACAGAGTATTCAAAGACTCTCCTCGAGTCGCTTCTGTACCATTCATAGGCAATGTTTTGCACAGAAGCACAGGTTTCTTCCATAATAAAGTACCCACATTTTCTTCCTATGTGGACTTCAGTTTGATTTTTGAGACTTAGACAAACTCTTTTTTTGGAACCTGAATCCAGCTATACAATTTCTGTCCCACGTTTTTTGTAGTTCCTTCTAGGTCTGTTCACATCTATAAATCATTGGATCTAATTTCCTTCAGCCTGCAATTTTGAAATGAATTATTTCAATCTCTTTGGCTTCTAACTGCCGTTTCTGCAAGCCAGGGGGGGTGCAGAACAGCAACGCTGCCCAGGAATGGCAGAGCTTCCCAGCTGGTCATGGGGCAGCACTGCTGCTGTGTTCCTGGTCCTTCAGCTGGGGGGAAGTCTAAGGTCTAGGAAAGCAGAGCTTCCACATAATTTCCTAAATTCCACCTGATATATCTTGTAAATATTGGATGTGAAGGACAGTACTTGAACCGGTGGATTCTTCAAACTGATTATTTTCCATTTTGATTCCTCCTTCAGATTGTCCTGGAGAACAGCAGTCGAGAAGACAAGCATGAGTGCCCATTTGGCCGCAGTAGCATTGAGCTGACAAAGATGCTGTGCGAAATACTGAAAGTAGGAGAGCTACGTAAGTTGACCTGCTTGTTTGACCTCTAAGAACCACGGAATGAGTTCAGTGATATCTAAAGTTTATTTCAATGCAAGAATTTTCTTCTGAGAATCATTTCTCAGCATGGTTACATATTGAACATCTATTTTTCTGGGTCTCTTGCTAGTTTGTGGGAACACTAGGGATGAAGGTGGAGTAGGGGAAATGAGCACCTGGTCTTTGAATCTCTTCTGTATGAGGCAGGGCAGTTGCACCGTTTCTAGAGGGGTCAGTTGATTTTCCATTGGGTGATTTTGGTGTAGGAGACCTCCTGGTCTTACCGTTCCATGGGCTTGTCCATAGGGTGGTTTGATACAAGTATCATAGTCACTCTTTGTGGGATTGCTCATCAAAACTGACACATCCCATTTTCTCTTAGACATCTAAAGCTCTATCTAAATACCAGATGATCTATGTATCATTTACTCTAAAAGCAATATGAAATATTGTATTTTAATACAGAGTAAACAAGCTGTCTTTGGCTTCGATTACAGGCCTGTAACAAATGGTTAGATACTATCAAACAGAAGAGCGTGTCTGTATCTTCCTTAGTCTAAGAGTGTTGGTGTTTCACTCTATCCATGTATATAAACTTCCATTACCCATCAATGATGTTTTGGATCCAGCTGCTGTCTGTTTTGGCAAGCCCTGCCGCGAGCTTCGTTTCCTTGTCGCTCAAGCAGGGGATACAACTGAGACGCTTAATTTTCTTCCTTTTCTATTTTTCCCCTAATAAAGGTTTTCCTTTTGCCTTTACACCCAAGTCCATGAAATGTAATGAGAGAAGAGCAGTGCAAAAGGCAGCAAGAAAGCCTGTAGGTATCATCAGTTCGTTTTCCTATACTAGCTCTGCCACAGACATCAAAAGCTTACATTTAAAGGTATGATTTGGCTTTTAAATGCAACGCCTCGAGAGAATTTATTGACCACAGGAAAAATCTGTCTCTGTGCAATGAGCCAGGATAAAACCTGTGCGTTTCTCTCAGCTTCCAAATTGACAATCTCTGTTTGACAGGCCCGGATCGATGATGATGGTGTTTACTTTTGAATACCATCCTAAGTAAACCAGAGTTAAGGAGCGCGTTCACTATGTCTATAAATAAAAAGTTCAGCGAGTATTTTACGTGCGTGCCAATGGTGACGTGTCGTGTAAGGTTCAGACTGCAGCCGACATGTCTCCCTTAAAATGACCTTCCATGGAGGTGTCTCATGCATGATAGGTCTGTCTGGATTTTTCTGCTGGTTTTCCTGATTTGAATTAGGTGCTGAAGATCAATTTTATTTTTACGAACGCACAAAAAAATACGCGAAATCCAAAGTGTGGCTTTGTACGTGGTGGGTTTGTGTGTATCCCGTCACTCAGTGGGACTTGTGCTGCTCTTTGCTAAGGAAGATGATTGATCTGGAGATTAGACGAGTGTCTGAGGCTTCTTCCTTGCATGTCTTGAGAAGTCATTCAACATGGAAACCTCTTTTTTGCCACAGTCACGTTTGTTGCCCACGTGCAGGGGCCAGTTGGTATGCAGATGATTTTCCATGTATGGTACCGGTTGTCCCAACTGCTTTGAGCTCCCACAGATAGCTCCTTTCATGTTTTAACTTTTTCATTATCTGGTTTTTTAAAGTGGAAACAATGACATAAGAGAGTTTGTGGTGGGGGCTCAGTTACTGTATGAAGAAAATATGGAAGTTATATTTGCTATCTTAGTTTTAGAAAGAAAATGAATTGTTGGGGTTTTTTTGTTGTTTGTTTTGTTTTGGTGGGGGTTTTTCTTTAGAGTAGTTCTGTGGTCTGGAAGGTTGGGGTTAGAAATAAAGCTGAAAAATTCCCCAAGGATAGCTGTGGCTAAGAAAGATAACCCAGTAATGACCTGAAGCCACTTATTTGGTGTTACCAAGGCTGCACGTCACTGGGATGCTGGTGTGAAGCAGGCTCCCGCGGTGTGCTTCCATAGCCCTGTGATGCTCTACAGAGGAGATCTGATGCTGAGGAGAAGTGCGCTGGTGCTTCTGTTGATAGAAACCAGATGTAGCACGACTGACTTCTGTAAAGTCATGCTAATCTACACCCACAGAGCATCTGTCTCTGGATGCGGCACTGAGATTGCGACGGAGCCTTGTATTCACAGGGGACGGAGTTAAGGTTACCTCGTAACTCATCTTGACGATTCACCTGTTCACCACTTTCCTTAATGGCTTTGTTTACGTGGAATTCTTAATTGTCGTTTTAAAAGGCTGTAATGAAAGACACCTTTAAAATAAGGTTCAGAAAGCAGATTTCTTGGAGATGGCTGTCGCAGATGTGCATCTGAAACGGCCTGTGATCAGCAGTATATTTTGTTGAGAAGTGCAAACCAGAGCTGACATCTTTGGAAAAAAAGTACCTTCAGGTTTATTCTTCACTTGAAAATAAACACTGTGTTGCTGAATAGGATTGGACATGTTAAAAATCAGTAGTTACAGCTTAGGGCAAAGGTGTCCCTGGTAGTTGGTATGTGATAGGTTTCAAAATACGTATTTAGGCTGCCTGTGTTTCTTTAGAAATTCAAAACTCATTATTGCATTGGAACCTAGAACCTTTTTTCTAGCACTTTCTGAATTGTATAATTTAAAAGCCACAATAAATGACCTCTTGCTCATGAAATATTCAGCAGAAGAAACTTTCTTAAAGTGCAGTGTAGATAAAAGCTGCTAGATTGTCCATTATTTATGAAGAGCACTTTAATGCTGATTATATTCCCCTCGCTCCACTGGATTAAATACCTTCAGGCAAGAAGACGACATTTTACCATTTCTTTTTGGTTCTTTCAAGCACGCATTCATCCCAGCAAGGACTCACGAGGAAGTATTAAAGGCATGCTACCTCTCTTGCTTTTTTATTTCCACAAATCCAGTTCCTGGCCTTCTTAATTCTTTGACTTTGGTCCCAAAACGTTCATGACTTGGAAATGCATCTCTCCTTCGGCAAAGCATTTAAGCATATGTTTAAATCTTGTGTAAGTAAAGCAAGCTCGAGTGCAAGCTGTGAGTTGAGCATATGGTAACTGCTTTACAGAGGTGGACTTGCAGAGTAGACGAGCTAAAACTTCAGAGAAAGGTTGGTGTAGTGTTTAAGTAACATGGAAGCTAGAGTGAAACGTGTCCGTAAGCTGCTTCAATGAAATCTCTGAGGAAAGAGTGGGGTATTTGACTGTAAATCTTCTAATCTTGTGCTACTGTTGCTGTTGAAAAGGCAGTGGAGAGAATGGCTTTACTGAGGACTTGCCAAGATGAACGCTCTGGGAGTTCGGATTTCTCCATCTTCCTTTATCGTGGCCAACAAGATGATTTGCTTCTTGTTCTTGGTGTCTTGGAGCTGACATCAGACTGTTACCCAGTGGTCAGTCCTTCTCCCACTCAGGCGCTCCGCATCCCTGAAACACTGACAAGTTTACAAAGAGCAGAAAAGATAAGGCCATTCATATTTCCTCCTCAATAGCTATGAAAACTAAGGTAACCTTCTTCCCTCTTCTTCCTTCAAGTTTCAGTACATGATGCGCATGCTCGGGGAGAAGGAATACCCACCTAACAGACTCCTGGCTTTGCTGGGAGGCAGTAACATTGCAGATAAATATCAAAATGAAAACCAAGATCCACCAGACCTTCCAGAACTGGAGTTCGTAAATTTAATGGGAGATTTGGAATTTGTTAAAACCTATTATTGTCATAAGGAAGAAATTGAGCTCAGCATTTTGCGTTAGGAGCCCTAATCCTCTCTGATCTGTGCCCAGCTCTCTGTACCTCTGCTCAGCAGGTGACATTCTTCCTACCCTCAGAACCCCTTCAACCTCTCCTTGCTGGTGGGAAGTGGTGCTTGACTGTGTTACCTGGTTTATGCAGAACCCGTACAGCTGCCCGGGCTTGTTGCCTTATTTCCATACAGGTTCAACTGAAGTTTTTTAGTGTTGGAGCTGGTGAAGATGCTTGTAGCTAAGAGAGGAATGAGAAAATAATGCTGCGTGCACTGAGGAAAGACAGTTCCACCAGCGGAGCGGGAGTCTAAAGATGTTAGTGAGCCAGTATCATTGCATGCCTGAAGTTCTGCTATAGCTAAGGCACGGCAGGCTTCAAGTGTTTTTCAGCATGTTTTTGAGCAGGGCACAGATGTTCAGCTGCCAACATTCACATTTGATTGTTTTGATGGGTGATGTTTGGAGGCTTTTGCAGAAATCTGCGTTCAAGCTTTGTGACAGACCACAGGGGGATGTGCCACATCTCAGATGTAAGGATTGCCCTAAAGCTTCTGTGGGCCCAACAATTTCTTCACTGGGTTTTCTTGCTTTCCTGTTATGGGGAATTTAATTGTCATGGGGTTTTGCTAGACTTCATTAATTTACAGGATATTTTTTTCCTCTAAAGAGAAGATCTAAATGCCAACATATTATAATGCCCTTGAGAAGGTCAAAACTCCAATGTAACCCAAAGCCTTTGATGCTGTTTGTGCATGTTCTCACCATGGATTTCTCATTGCAGTTATTGCCCGGGTTGCAGAGTTGAAGCGGTCTAGAAATTCTTGCATTATTGTCTCTTTATCAAACAGAATGCGCTGGGCTTTAGAAGGTGTACAGTGATATTCATGGCTGTGCCCGCTGAGATGAAGGTAATCAAATCTCATGCTTCAAGGACTAAGCTGATTGCTGGAAGGGTCAGGAAGCACTTTTTTGCCTTTGCACAATTTTTCCCCTGCATTGCACAATCCAGAGTGTGCGGTGTAGCTTGTTTCTGCTGGGCCTTCTCTGAAAGCGCGTTGACCACTACAGCGTTCCAGACCTGAGGCCTAGCCTGGTTTCATGTTCCTTTTGCTACAGCAAATGTCACGTTTTAACAGTTTTTTTCCCCTTGCTTGAAAGCTAATTGCCTTTTCACCTTCCTCTTCCTCCTTCTTCTCTTAAATAGATTAAAGCCCCAGAAATAGGAAATAAAGTTAGATAGTGGAATTTTTTACTGTTCTCACATGTCTTGCAATTTCATTTGCTGGAGAACGAAGCGTTTTGCAAGTCAATAAATGTTTGTTAGGAAATTAGTGAAAGGTAGCAATTTTTTTGTTTCATCCTGAACATTTGTCATAGCTTTAGGCTATAATAAAATAATTAAAAATAAACTCTAACCTCCTTTGTCTTATTTTTCTGTCTTCATTCTTACACATCCACCTTTTTATCCTCTTGCCCAAACCATCACCGCATCAGACAACTCCCCGTCTCAGCAAAATCAAAGCAGATCTCAAGTGAAGGCTAAAAGATAAGCAGTGTTTGAAAGCAATTTCAGCAGCAGGGAAGGGGAAGAAAAATAGCTAAAATAATCTATATCTATCTTGTGTTTTAAGGGTTCCTTTGGAAACATTGCTAGCAAATTAGCCGTTCCTGAGTATAGGGTCATTAAAATGCTTGTTTTTCTTGATGCAAAGCTAATAATTTACTAAATAAATTGAATTATACTCTTCTTATGTATGACAGCAGAATCTTATTTTATCAAACAGTCCTTTCTTTGTTTGTTGGCACAGTCCTGCCAGAGACAGAATAAAACTCTTTTTCTAGGGAGCTGCTCGTGTCTTTGCAGTTAACCTCTCCTTGCTCTAAAAAGTCTCAATCTCCTCATGCTTATGGTAAACTGCGAAGTCTCTACAAAATATCTGCTGTAATCTATGAAAATACGATCAACGGAGCTGCAAACGCCTTTTGAGCAAGGTATTTCATTTTTACCTCAGTGACAGAGACTCGGGTTTTGCAGCGTTACTTTCTACACTGGTTGGCTTCAAGGTTGGTGTGACGTTGGCTTCTGGGTCAGTTAGTCAAGACACCTTGGTCTGTCTGGTGTCCTCGTGTGGCTTTTTCCTGTTATCTACATCCATACGTCCACTCTTTGATCTCTTTGGAGCAGGGATCATAACTTGTTCATTAAGAGCTTAACCTTGTTGCGTTCTGGGTGCAGGATTCCTGAGCTGCTTTAAAATTCCATTTACTCACTTCTCAATAAAAAGCATGGAAGGAGTGTGTGTGAACGCAAAAAACACTGAAGGGCGAGAGAGAGGTGGATGGAAGGGGATTTTTTAGAAATTGATTAATGTATTTGAAAAACAACAAAGAGGTAACTTGATTAAGTGTGAAGAGCTTTCATCTGGTAATGAAAGGAATAGCAAGAATCAAGGGCTAGAAGTTAAAACTTCACAAATTCAGACTGGGAGTAAGGTATAGGCAAGTAGCTGTGAGGGTGCTGAACTAAGGGACTAGTAGAATAGAAAGCTGAAGAATGATGAGAGGAGGAAAAAAAAACCCTTGAAGTTGATTTCTTGTGCTTGCTGGAAGATAAGCTATGGGAGATTTGATGGCGTGGTAGAAAAAGAGCTGTAACTTGGTTTAATGTTGATACTGGAACCCAGTTCTAGGATTTGTGATACTTTTTTTCCTTATAGGGTGTAGTGGATGATGTAGCCTGGGCAAATGTGACACTAAACAAGAAATATTAAAATATTTTTGATTACTGCCATAGGAAAAAGCATGGATAAAATAAAGTCTTCAAAATATCTCCCATTTTGAAAACTCTGCATCTCTTCTGAGCTCAGAGAACTTTATTAGCTGCTCATTCTGTGTGTTCCACTGCACTTCTTGGTTTCCGAAGAAGATACAAGTGAGCACTGAAAAATACAACAACAAACTTCCCTCTTCACAATCAAGGCCTGGCCCAGGCTGGGCAGGGGGGTGGTGGAGTCCCCATCCCTGGAGGGGTTTCCAGGCCATGGAGATGTGGTGCTGAGGGCCAGGGGTTAGTGGTGACCTGGCAGTGCTGCAGGAATGGTTGGACTTGATGATCTTAAAGGCATCTTCCAATCAAAGCTATTCTATGATTTTACAGAGACCGAAGAAGAATTAATGCAAAGTCACTCCTTTGCATGTCATACCAAGGAAAGACCTGGTTGGGCTTTAAATCCCACATTTCGGCTCAGCAGGAGATGTGGTCACAATGAAAATAAACACCAAAAGTTTAAACTTATAGCAACAAAAAAAAATATTTGTGTGTGTTCTCCACATCCCTTTCCTGCATCTAGTCCTCTTACCTCTTGCCTTTCCTTAATAGTTTTTGAAAGTGATTTGGGCAGTGAAGTGATGGGTGTAGCAGGCAAAAACTTTAATTTTTGATGCTTTGGGGGCACCAGCCGTTTTTCGTAATGGTGAAAACTATTGAGAGGGGTCGACCTACATTGACAACTAGTGTCAGCTGTCCTGAAACTGCATTTTCTAGGGTATAAATGATGAGCTGAAAACTTCCTAGTGAAACCTTGCCTCCGGTTTCCTCCCCTTGGTGCACCAGTTGGACATGAGCCAGGCCACAGGAGCTTGTTCTCCATCTGGTGGAGGTTTTAACAGTTTTTTGGTCATGCGTGTTCAAACATGCATGGCTCAGTCTTGGTTAACCTGTTTGTAAGGTTGTGTGTTTTTCAATGCTACTGGAATATAAACCACAGTGCATGAAGGGCTTTGCTTACCCTTTCCTCTGCCCCAACCAGATGCTCAGATTTTAAAGCTTCCTGCTATTTCTAGACAATGTGTCCATCCCCCACTTATCTCGTCCCTGTCACAGAATCCCAGGGAGTTAAAAGAGACCTCTCTGGAGATCTGTCATCCAACCCCCTGCTCCAGCAGCTCACCCAGAGCAGGGGGCCCAGGATCGTGCCCAGGCACCTTTGGAATCTCTC
>JAVSBS010001289.1:67517-82985 GCA_033124195.1 Coracias cyanogaster
ATTGCTGGGGCCTCCTCTGGCCCCGCTCCAGCAGGTCCATGTCTCTGCTGTGCTGAGGACTCCAGAGCTGCCCCAGCGCTGCAGGGGGGTCTCCCCAGAGCGGAGCAGAGGGGCAGGATCCCCTCCTTTGACCTCCTGGGGATGCAGCCCAGGAGGACGTTGGCTGCTGGGCTGTGAGCACCCGGGGCCGGCTCAGCTCCAGCTTCTCACACCCCAGCACCCCCACGTCCTTCTCCACAGGGCTGCTCTCCAGCCCCAGCCTGTGCTGATACCAGGGGTGGCCCCACCCCAGGTGCAGGACCTTGTACTTGACTGTTGAAGCTCATGATGCTCACATGGGTCCACTTCTCAAGCTTGTGCAGGTCCCTCTGGATGGCGCCCTCTGCCTACTCAAAACCCTGAGCAGATGCATCTCCTACAGCCATGGCCAGTGTGCTGACAGCCATGTAGAACCAGACCTTCTCTTTAGTCTGGACCCTAACCTATGAGCTGGCTTAAGGTAAGGGACGTGTTCAGAACAAAGAGCGGAGCACATCGACCTGAGCTGGGGCTGATTTAGTTGGGGTTTAGTTGTCATATTTTAACACCTTCTATTTATCAGGTTGTTTTCCACCTGTAATTAATGCCAGTTTTTGCTGTCCGATTCCTTCATCGCCTGTAAGGTTGTGAGTAGGGTAGAGCTGTCTCTAATTTGATAATATTTATTGATTTTACTAAAATCCCTGGATAAACTGGTGGTAAAACTACTAGTAATTCTAAGCCTCCAAGTGTGTGTATGAAGTTGAGCAGGTAAGGGCTGCCCGGTATCTCCAGCGCTTCCCTAGCTCATGCCTGGAGAAGACACAGGACTTGGGTCAGGAAGCAAAAGAGCAAAGCTGTGTTAAAGGCTGAAAAAACAACTTGTTTGAGATACCTGAAGGGTCGTCAAGTTCTCGTCTTGCAAAGGAGGGGAAGGGGACCTGTGCTCAGCCTGCGCTAACGCTGCCGGGCAAAGCAAAATTCCAAGTGCCTTGTTATTCCTGGTGTGTTTTAATAAGCAAATCGCAGTTAAATAACGTATTGACAGGCAGGGCCATGACACAGGCACCATTTCTAGCAACATATTGAGTTTGGGGGTTTCCCCCCTTCTCTTTTGGGATCAGGTGAACTGAAAAGCCCAGAAATAATGTTCTGCAGAGGGGAAAAAAACCAAAATGAGGTAGGGCTAAG
The DNA here is from genome assembly GCA_033124195.1 of Coracias cyanogaster. NCBI lineage: Eukaryota > Metazoa > Chordata > Aves > Coraciiformes > Coraciidae > Coracias > Coracias cyanogaster. The sequence goes on from JAVSBS010001289.1 coordinate 68,727, forward strand.
GGTTTGCTATGTATGGAAAGAGAATCATTACGGTTTGGAAGCCAGTACAATAAATGCCGTGGCTGGCAGCTATTTGGTGATTTTTATTACTGCAGCTCCACAGAAAAAGCCTCGTCTACTTGTGCAGGTGAGATACAGAGAAGAATGCTCTTGTGTTACGTCTGCTGCTACTGGCTCTGATAACTTGCCCCCTCCCCTTTTTTGTGTGTGTCTTTAATCGCCTTGTTTCACTGTGAACTGTGTCAGGGCTCCAGCAGTCTGGGAGTCAGTGTCCGCCTTGATCCTTGAAGATAGCTTCGATCTGGTCATTGAAGGGATTCTCCTTTCCAAGGACTTGAGGCCATTCATCTAGTGCCTTCTGCCAGGTAATGCTCGTTCCGAGGGCTGCAGCAATCTGCAAACAGCACAAAGACTGTCACATTCTTGTGCCTCTGTCATGTTGCTATATCATAGAATGGTTTGGGTTGGAAGGGACCTTTCAAGGCCATCTTGTCCAACCCCCCCGGCAGAGATCAGGGACATCTGCAACTAGAGCAGGTTGCTCAGAGCCCCGGCCAACCTCACCTGCAATGGTGCCAGGGATGGAGCGGCCACCACCTCTCTGGGCAACCTGTGCCAGGTTCTCAGCACCTTCATTGTAACTGATACCTTAACTCTGTCAACGTCCCCAACTCGCTGTAGATTGTGGACTGTTCTGTGAAGATTTGCTGTCCTACCTGTTTGTCCAGTATCAATTTCATGAGAAAGACCACAGGTTAGCCAGCTGATTAAAAGCTAAGTAATTAATTTACTTCTAGCCAAACTAAAGATCAAGCAAAGATGATGTAAGCAGTGAGGTTTAAATCACAGATGCTACCTGAGAAGAGGTACGTGCCCACTGAATTTTTGAGGATTTGTCTTTGTACTTAAGAGACAGGATCCCAGCTCCTTTCCAAGCTTTCTGTACAAATCCAGCTTCCCTGTATTACCTTCTAAGACTGATCCACAGGATACTGCCTCGCTGTAGTAATTAATCAGTATATACCCGGCCCAAAATGCTTCAGAAGGCAGAAGAGGAGGCCAGAAATGTCTCACTGACAGTTTCGGGGAGCCCTATGGTTTATCACGTCTGGTATAGCTAATCTTTAAAAAAAAAAAAAAAGTAAAAATTGCTCCTGGTATAGTTGTATTGGGGAAAAAAAAAAGATCGTATGGAGCAAGCCTGCTTTATTTCCTGTTATCAAACATTTGTTTTGAAGGGTAGGCTTCTGTAAGTCATCTCATTAGCAGGAGCCCATCTGCTCACATTCCTTCCAAGGTAGCCTAACGCGCCTGTGTTACGTGTTTGCATGCAGTGAGACTTCCAGTTCTAGTCAGCGGTGATTCCCAATAGGCTCCAGCCAGCAGAAGAAAGATTAATGATGCAGAAAGAGGAGAGAAAGTTGCACGCGCTTGAAAACTTGTCTGGCACAGTCTAAATCCTCTCCCTCGAATAACAGCCGGGTGTGACTAATGAGGAATTTGCTTCTTTAAGCTGTGGTAGTGATGGTTCTTATTGATCGTACCTGGGCCCTGATGTGAAGCAAAGCAAGATTTGTTTGTCGTGCGCTTATTTATCACGGACTTTTTCCTCCTGTTTTCAAGTTGTGCCCTGTTTAGTATGGAGTGAAACCCTCCACTCAGAGCATTTCAAAGAAATATTTGTTCTGGTACCTTGAGTCTTGCAGTATTTCCATCCAGACCAGCTGTATTACAGGACCTGCTGTGGCAGTATCTGTTTTATTGCAATGAAAAGATCCATCCGAGGTCTGGGGGCGGAAGCAGGGCTTGGTCTAGATGACCTTTAAAAGTCCAACCCAACCCATTCTATGATTCCAAGTTTGTGTCTCATTCCGCTGTCTGAGAGATTAAAAGAATCACACAGCACTAGGATTTCTGTTCTCTGACTTCTGTTTTATTACTTAGGCATTTCAGAGCTGATGTGAGCTATGATTTGAGAATTCCCAGGAGCAAGGCTGCAGCTTTTTCCCCTTTACCACCTGCGTTTCTCGAGTGCCACCGGCTTTTATTACAGCCCCGTCGGAAGTCTCAGGAGTGCTGTTCGCTCGGAACAGATTGATGGCGTTTGGAATCTTGTGGTCTTAAGAATGTACATCCAGTACCTGTATAAAAAAGCTGATTGTGTTTTTAAGACGCAGGAGAATCTCTTTAGTGACAAACCTTCAGCGCTGATGAACAGCCTACTGGCGTTCCTCACAGATGCATTATCTTTTTATTACAACCTCTTTAATCTGTCACACATTAAACCTTGAATTTCTAAGGTCAGAGCAAGGATGTGTTGATTGATCTTACTGCGTTCTGAAGAGAAAAGGAAAAAAAAAAAGTATGGCATAGATGGCACCTACTTCTACAAAAAGTGTGGCTCTCTTCTCTATCGCCATTGTGTCAGAAATGAGAATGATGGCTCTTAGGAGGAAGACAAGAAACTTCATTACTGTGAGGGTGACAGAGCACTGGAACAAGCTGCCCAGGGACAGTGTGGAGTCTCCTTCTCTGGAGACTTCCAAGACCCGTCTGAATGCGATTCTCTATGACTGTGCCTAACTGAACCTGCTGTGGAAGGAGGGTTGGACGAGATGATCTCTAGAGGTCCCTTCCAACCCCCACCAGGCTGTGATTCTGTCAGTCCTGTCCTAGCCTAGCCAAGTTCATATTGTGTAATGATCTCTCCAGCTCTCTGCAGTGGGTTACACTCGGCTTTCCTGAGAAGATTCAATGTGCAGTTGCATGGGCTGGAAGCTATATTTGTTTTTGTAAATGGAAGCTTAAAAGTTGCGTAGACCGTGGGATGCCTTTTAAGGGTGGTAGACATGGACACATCACAGTAAAAACAGCTCAGAACTGGGCAGTGGCTTCAGCTTCATCCAGCAGTGACCAGTAGCTTTGGATGGTTCCATTCTGGAGCACTTTGAGCCTAAAGTCCACAGGGCTCCGTTTTCCAAGTGCTGAATCACCTTGTCAGCCTTGGCTACCTTTTACCACCCAGGAGAAGCCCCAGAAATTAACTCTTGAAAGCCAAGATGACTGCACTCAGCTGAGATTTTTCTCTTGAGAAATTGTTTCCAATACATGAGGTTTGATTGCGATTATTTTTTTCATCGAGGCAAAATGTAACACTGGCAGTATTAAATAAGATGAAGTCGTTACTTCTGGAGATGAAATATTACTGTTGTACCAAAAGGAAAGCTTTGTGCTGAGACACCACTTTCAAGGAAAATGCATGAGCCTGTCAATATCTCGCTGCATCTTGGCGAGAGGGGAACGCAGCTCCCTGGAACCGACGGGGATATCCCAAATAACCGAACGAGCGCTGTGTTGTGAGGAAGAGGGATTACAGGGAGAGCAGAAACAGAAGGGAGGTGTTAGATTTGTGATGTAAACAGATGCTGACTGCATGTGGAAATAGAAACAAGTAAGTTTTCCATTAAACTTTAAGTCTTTCTCCTCCTTGCCACTCCTTTTAAAGTCATCCTGCTGGTCAGGTGGCTTTGACATAATTGATTTCCAGCAAGTCCGTTCAGCTTTTGTGTTGGCTGAAAATGGATTTGGGTAGATAGAAGCATGTGGCTAGAAAAGGACTGATGGATTTTGTGACGGTGGGAGCAGCAATCAGATTGACCTGTGCTACTCAGAAGAGCAGGGATGAGCAGATGTGACAGCGGCACAGCTGGATCGGTAACTGATGCACATGTGGCTGAGATGGCAAAGGGGAAGAGCTATTTTGTGTGAAAACGGGTTGACTCTTCTTAATGTCAAATACTTGTAGGCTCGTGCTGTTTTATTAAATGATGTAGATCTGTCAGCTTGAGCTCACAAATTCCATTCCACTAATGAAATTTAATTTTTCGGTGCATGACTTCTAATTGGCAGGTTTATAGCCTGCCTGGAATTGGCACTCGGCGGCGGCAGGAGCCAGATGCTGTTGAGGCAGGTGTCGCAAAAGATTCTTTAAATTAAATCTTGGTGGCTGGGGGCCTGTTTCTAGTCCAGCTTCCACCGAATTGAGGCACGTTTATGAGAGGCACAATGAAGGTTACAGTTGCTTAAACTTTCTTGTACAAGTCCTATCACTTCTACCTTTTTGGAAGCCTTAAATATTTGATGTGAAAGCTTCCAGGTTATTAATCAGTGGAGTTTTTGTCTTTTTTTCTTAGAAGACCTACCTTAATGCCATCTAACCCAGTTACTCCAGAATAACTCGGGGCCAGGGCCAGTAACACTTCCAGTGTCCTGCACATTCTTAGTGCCAAGGGAGATGAGGCCAGATGTGGGTAGAAAGCTGGATAAGATCCTTTAAACAAAGTTTAGCAGCTCCTGGAGATTATAGATGTTGGCATTGTAAATACTTGAGACTGGAGTTGGGAGTACGTTTGGAATACTGTTTATTTCTTCAGAGACATCTTGCAAAGAAAGGAACTGAATAATGACTTGCTCTCTCCATCTGGTAATACTACCTTGAATAAGTTCCTTGAGTCTGCAGCTGAAATGAGATGAAACAATTGCAAATACAATTTGTTTTTAAAGGCAGGAAAGGAAGGAAATTTTTTCTTATATGTTAAAAATATTTAGTTGGGTTGTGCTTAAATTTATCTCCTTCTCTTACAGAGGCTGGTTTTTTGTGATCCAAGAACTATCCTGACTGGTTAGGGAAGGCAAATTCCCTGAAGCTGCTGTGTTGGCTTTCAGGTGTGAATGTGAAAAGTGTCTCTTTTTAGTCTGCTCTGCTAAAAGAAACCGGAGCACGTTGATTCCACCAAGGCAGCTTGTCCATCTGAGTTTGGGAGGACTGTTTCTTAAGCAAAAGCAAGTTTAGAGTCTGTTTTCCTGATTCAGCACTAGATTACGTTTTTGAAAGCTGTAGGGGTTCTAAAACAATCCTACCTACAATATGCCAAATTTAGATGCTTACCCACCTAAACCTGGTGCGCCTTCCAATTGCTTCATTAACCTGTATCCAGTATTATAACCTAAATAGAGCACCCAGGTTCTTAGGTTCTTTGAAAGGCCTTTGAGGAGAACTTCTACCTCTTCTCCCCAGGCTCTAAGCTGAGGCAGACACACTTGCCCCTTCAGGAAGCAAAAGCATGAGTTCACCTTTTCATTTAAACACAGGCGGAGCAGACGTGGTTATCTAGAGGAGGACTTTAGTACGCACTGAATTGCACCTTTTATTAAGGTCTAATTATTTGAATCTTATCTAGAGAATCTGATTGTGAAGTTGAGCAGTGTTGCCAGTCAGGGATGTGCAAAATTTTCTGTGAATCTGTAATTAAGGGGAAAAATGATTAAGAGTCTAGAGGTTCTCCAGATGGTTTAGAAATCGTATGGTGACTAATGGAACCCTCGGTTCCAATGAAATCACAGTCCACTTGAGTTTGCTCTCACAGCTTCTTATCAGAAGTGCTTTTAAGAGGCAACATTACATCAATGATAATTGCTTGTCGTTGTTGAGGAAATGCTGAACTGCAACAAGAGGCCGTGAACTCGTGGGTGTTCTGTACTAGGAACACTTGTAAGGTGATCCTGTGGGCTGCATCAGTAAATCAACTTCAGTTATTTAACTTCATCTTAAGTTTTGTAGAAGAGTGTGATGGAGCATAATAATATTATTATTATGTTGCATGGCTAATACTCTTCAATATAACTTCTGTTATGTTCATATATTACAATTGCCTGTTTTGCTAATATTTATTTAGTACAAGGATCAAAATAACTTCAGAGAAACGGGCTATTTTGCTTTGGTCTTCAGAGCTCACTACTGGCACCAGTAAATGCCCTTCTATTTTGTTATGTTAAATCTTAATGTTTTGAGGGAGCAAAAAGAAATGAACAAGATAAAATTCCTCTTAAGCTAAAAGCCAATGTATAAACCACCACAGGCCAGGCTCAAGAGGACAAGAGGAAATGGCCTCAAGTTGCACCAGAGGAGGTTTAGGTTGGATATTAGGAAAAATTTCATTTTCAAAAGGGCTGTGAAGGGCTGGCCCAGGCTGCCCAGGGCAGGGGTGGAGTCCCCATCCCTGGAGGGGTTTCCAATCCATGGAGATGTGGTGCTGAGGGACATGGGTTAGTGGTGCCCTGGCAGTGCTACGTTAATAGTTGGACTCCATGATCTTGAACGTCTCTTCCAACCAAACCGATTCTATGATTTGAAGCAAGATTTGAAATAGCAATTGAGAGATGAACATAACCAGCGTACTAGACAAGCATATTAGTTCATTGAACTTCTGTCTTCATTCAATTCGTGGTTCATTGCCTGTACTTCTGACAGGGAAGCGTGGATGTATGCAGCCTACTTTTGATAAGTGCTTTTGTGTGTTAACCTTTTGCCAAATAACTCTTACTATTTTTAAATATTTATTGAAGAAGTGGTTCGTGTCTTTTTCAGGCTCGTTGGAATGAGTCAGCTCAGACATTTCAGAGCAGCTCCAAAATTATGTTACAGTTTTAATTGTCTGCTTAAAAGAAACAAAAATTAAGGCAGCAACTGAATTGTTTAAGTACGTAGGTAGCGGGAATACAAATATGGAAGGCCTGAGTGGGGTGTTCGTAATTTATTTGGGATTCTGTGGAACTTCTATGCATTTTAATTGATCCTTTTTAATTCTGGCATGAGGGTCTGAACAAATCAAAGACCAAAGGTCTGTCTACTGATTTTTATAATGCAGCAATGGAATGAGATTCAGGCTGTATCTTGAGGTTCTGGAAAGGAAAAATGCAATGTAATTCTGGAAAAAAATACAATTAATACTTTACAAGTACACAGATGAGCTGTCTTTTAAAACAGTGGTAGGTGAAATGTTCCTTGGGGTCTATTTTGTGTTTTTCCATATATTACAGAAGAAAAACAAACAAAGAAGCTGCAGGGGTTTATTTTACAGGCCATACAGACCTCCAGTTGTCCACGGCTGCAACAACTTAAGGACTACTTGCCTTGTTTAGGGTTTGATTTAGTGTTTGTCTCTGAGGTATCTGGGATGGTTTATCCAAATGACACAGAGGACAGCCCTACTGAATGGTGCAAAACAGTTTCCTGGTTTGAATTTGGATGTAAAGTTCTTCTGTTGCCTCAGCAGAGATTGCAGTCTGCTTACCCTTACATTTCTGGACATGTCTGAAGGAAAACCAGGCATATTCTTCTGCCCTGTTTCTCTATTCAGTTAATGGCTGCTGGTACTAAATTGGGGAAGAACCTGCAACACACTAAGTAACTTTCTTCTTTAGTCTGCTGAAAAATCTTTTTTGCAATTAACCAATGTGAGGTTTAAAATAGTTTTTATAACCTGTTCTAATACCTTATGTTTTCTGTATTTTAAGCAGATATTGAATTTAAAAACTATTTGGACAGACCGAGGACTCCCAGCTATGCAGGAGGTATTTTAATAGCTCCCTGAGCTACGGAGATCAAATAATCTCTGGTTGTACCAATCAGAGTTGTAGCTTTCTCTGCCATCTCCAAGTTAAAAATAACCTTTTCAGAGCAAAGAGACGCTGCCTTACTAAAGGTGTAGAGTAGGAGGTGGCATGAACGGTGAGAGTAGCAGCATGCAGAGAAGTAAGACTCTTGGAGGTGAAGGAAGCAACGCAAGTGTGGGACGGTTGTTTTCTGCAGTGAAAATACGCTTCTACTGGTTTTCGTTGTGGGTATTCATTGGTGTTGCATTTACCAGCTTCTCTTTGACAACCCATAGAAAAAACTCCCGAGATTGATGAATTTCATCAACTGAGTCTGCTTCATTGGCATATCGTAATCGACTTCACTCCATGCGAGGGTATTTTAGATATTTGGCACAAGGCAAACGCATGTCTCACGCTACTTGTGTGCTTCAAGATATAAGGCTTTTTAAAACTCATTATTTTTGAACATAATTATTTATGTTGACACTAGGTCTTGTTTTTCCTTTAGATTTTTTGCCTTTTCATATTTCTGATTTTCCACACTTAGAAAACAAAGAGGTTTTTCTAATTTTCAGTCTGTTTTTGTAAGAAAATGAACCAGATGTAATTAGATTGTCTATATATGCCTGTCCTTCCGCGTAATTTGGGTGTGAGTTGATTTCAACCCAGTTTAACAACAGGAAGTATGAAGTTCTGAAAGGTTTAGAGAAAATAGCTTTCTGAATACAGTAGGCTTTTTCTCCCTTCAGTATGAGGAACATCTTTGCAGCCACCTTGCACTTCATTAGACATCGACAGATCTCTGTGGGTTTGGGGGGATTGAAATGGAGACTTAAATCCAGAAGATGACAATTCTCATTGATCCTACTGTTCACTGGGAAACTAATTAATGTCTTTTACAATGCTTGTTTCTCTTATGTTATTGATTTATTTTTTATTTGGGGCTTCAGGTGAAAGCTTAATGTCAGTGCCGTCACAGACCAGAAAGCACTGCTGGCATTTATGATGTAAACAGTGAAGGTAGGTGTCACGTATGACTCCCTGGTAGATCCAAAGTGCTCATGAAGGCAGGAAATTTGATTTCCCGGTGGAATTCCTGGCATTTACCATACACCCTATCTATGAGCTCAATTTCATGAGCCTCTAGGTCTGATGGACATAGTTTTCAGAGAAAAAAAAGGTGATTAAGAAAGTGCATGAAACCTAAATATGACTGCAAATGGAAAGTGGTAGAATAGAGGGAGGTCCTGAAGTGGAGGCTGTCAAGAAAGGTGGGCTCAGCACAGTAGGGGTTAATAGGGAATACCAGTTATTAATACCAGTCGTAGGATAGCGGTCTCCCACTGGCACATCAATGTGGAGACATTTATGGGTAATTAATGTCAAAGCCAGACAGAGATGTTTGTGTTTGAAGGAGATATTGATCTTCTGGTACTGTACCAGCATATAATGACTTTATTTCCCTTATATCAATTGATTGGGGCACTATCAGTTATTTTATCTGATGGATGTTGGTGCATTAGAGTGACAGCTGCTTGCTATAACATTATTGAGTTGCATTGATCACTTCACTTGGTTTATACCTGCTCTGTGTTACAGTCAGCCACAGAGTGCCACCTAGAAAATGTACAATTTTTATGAGAAATTTAAAGTAGTAATTCTATGAAGAAGAAAATGTAGCAGAACACTTGATGGCAGGAAATACTTGTGCCTCTGGAATGTTCTTCTTTTTTGCTTCTATTTCTATGTAGTGGAACACAAAAGAGGAAATTTCACCTTGGCATTTGGTGAGGAAAGTGTGTATTCCCTTGGGAAAAGCCCAGAGTCCAGCCTAACTTGCATCCACAGAAAGTTATCGATGAGGGTTATGGGAATGCACCAATTAAGTAAAATGCACTGGTAAATATTTAGCTTTTGGACAATATTTGGATATATGCATCTGTTTGAAAATAGAAAAAACTGAAGAAAGGTCAAGGGCAGCCAGTTCTCCATCTCTCTGAAGCGTCTTGAGCTCCTCTCAGTCAAGCCTAGGAAGGACTTATTCCAGGATATTGGCAGCTATTTGATTTTATAGTATTCCCCATGGGTAAGATGCATCTTTTCAGATGTTATCCCAAAAGAGGCAAAGTTTGTTAGGAGAAATAATTTCTTTTTAGGCTAGCAGATACAATGGGGGACAAAGATTTTTACAAAATAGTAAGACAAGCTTGTAGCCAAAAGCTTGCCCCATTTTTCTGATTCCATCAGAAACAGAAAGGAAATGCTCTCAAGTGCACAAGCTCTTCCTTAAGCCTGGAAGTTGATTGTTAATCTTTGATAAATACCCGTTGGTCTAATACAATGGTCCCACAGCTCTTCCCTTGCTTGCCTGTCAGACCTCTGACAGGTCTTTTAGTGCAGGTTGGAAGGTACTACTTGGAGAAGAAAATAATGAGAAAGGCGCGCACATAGACACACATTCGTTATTTTGTGTCATAATGGTGCAGCTTGAGTCATTCGTGCCTGGCTCATTGTTCTCAGCAAAGTCTACCAAATTGTAGGCATACGGATAGAACATCTCTGCCGCGACTCATGCAAAATGGGGATTGGAACCATTCATAATAGAAAATGGCCAAGAGGCTATTTCAAAACAATAAATGAATTTCTCTTGTGATATAAGTAGTCTGTTTTTCTATCTGACTAATAAACCTATCATCACAAAAATACTTCTCATGGAGATGTGGGTGTATAATAAAATGGAGGGATTTATCACATGGGCATGCGTTGGACCATTCCACTTGGTTCTGCCTTTGGGTCAGAGTTAGTTTGCTCACCTCATAACTCTTCCAGAAATGTTCAGATTAAGGAGGTGTTCTTTTACACTCAGATTAATAAAACAAGTTTGTGGCATTCTAAGGTTACTTCCCACAAGGTGAAATTTGGGTAACTCCCAGCTTAGGTTGACAAGAGTTTTAAGGCAGTTGGAGACCTGTGACGACCCTCAACAGCAGCGTTGTTTGGCAGGGGGAAGGCAAAGGTTTTAGACAATACACACACAGCACAATCTAGTTTCTGGTAGATTCAGCGCTAGGTATGGCACCATCCATCATTCTGCGGTACGTGGCTGTGGTTAACATATCCCTGCATTTATGTAATTTAGTGATTTACTTTAAAAAAAGAAAGCACTGACTTTCAAAACCTGGTGTTTAAATGAGAGGTGACTGTTAAGACTTTCTGCAGTGATTTATCAGAGAGGTAATCTCTTCAAGAGGAAAATCTCAGTCATCTGTTCAGTAGTACTGAGTAATCTATCTAATAATAAAAACCATTGTGCCTCATTTCTAAAGCCTGTTCTTTCTGTCAATGGGAGTCTAAGATGGAATTGACTTTTACACCATCTTGCAGAATTGTATTTGTTAGAAGAGCTGAGTGTTTCTCCTCCCCTTAAGGCTGAACTGAATTATGGGTGTTCAGGACAAAGTTGTTTCTAAGATACTGGTAGATCTGTCATGGAAAGTGATACCTGTTAGAGCATCTAAACAATCACTGTCAGAGGAAGAAAGGAAATATTAACCCTATTATTTACTTGAGGAAACCAAGTCATGTTGTATTCTAATACTAGCAAAAAGAGCTTGAGTCAGTTCAGTCCCAGTTGCTACATCCTGGTCCGTAGCTGATGAGCAAAACTTACTGAAGATGATGCGATTTTTGGTCCATCTCTACCCTAGTGGCATTGCAGAGGAGGTGTGGGCTTTGTTGCAGAAGGCTAAAGGGCGTTGTGGTGTTTACCTGAATGAAATTCCAGCTGCTTCAGCTGAGAGCACAACAGAGATTTGTAAAAATAGGAAATCTTTACATATTGGCAGCTTCCGTGATGAGCGTGCAAAGAAAGTGGTTGAAACCGGGAGAGGAGAAAAGTTAACAATGCAGTATTTGTAATAGTTAAGAAACTGTTGGAAAGAGTGTATGAGTGTGGGGCACATTCCTTACTTTATTTTCTCATTTTGTGCATTTACAAGCATAAACAATTATCCTTTGTTAGGACAACCACATCATAACGATTCCTGAAATGTTTTGGATTGTCCCGAGTTCTCTAACGATTTCTCTGGCCGATGATGTAACACCATCATTAATGCAGTTTAGCTTCCAGTGAAGAATTACAAAGATTTAAGTAAAAAATTTCTGGCACTGTGCAGAGTGAGTAACTTGTTTCTTGAAAGGTAGAATTTTTTCATGTAAACCTTTGTGGTCAGTGAATTTTCTTACTGTGCATTCGGTAAGTCGATGTTAGTCAAAATAAGGTAGAGAAAATTAATGCAGCAGCTCCGTAATAGGCGGTCGTTAAAGGGCAGCTGGTCTAGGCTTAATGATGTAAAGGCAGAAACCAGCACTACTGCAGAACTGAAAATGAGGGGTTAGAACTGGATCGTTGCAGGTAGCCACAGCCTATATTCCCATTCCTGGATTTATTGAACTACATCCTTATACTAATTACTGCTCTATTCCTGCGTGTAAGGCTTAGAAACCTTTTAATTTCCAGCCTAAGTATATTTAGAATTATTTTACACCTGCTTATCTTTGTGCCAACTTTGTTTTCTATTTAACAGCTCTCCTCTTTCTGTTTCTTCACCTTTCCCCGTGTATTAAAATTATTTCATTTCAGCCATCATCCTCTTAGATTAAATCAGCACAGGCACTTCAGTCCATTCCAATACTATTCTCCATTCACTGACCATTTTAGGAGTCTTTCATTCCTTGTACTTTCTCATTTAAGTTCCTGTATCTTGGGTGACCAGACCTGCCGGTGTTATTCCAGTTTGTGTACCACCAGTGCCTCATATCACATTTTTGATACTTCACTATTTGTGCTAGAAATTTCTCACTGATTAAGTTTTAGGATTACTGTTGCTTTTTTGGGGGACTTTTGTCCCAGTGACAGCTCTGTATACAAGGTGTCCTTGCTGGTTTTTTTAATAACTGGTGAGTCTCAGAGCAAAAATCCTTTTCATTACTCAAAATCTTTCACGCTGTTCAATGTTATACTACTCTGATTTCTTCTGGGTCTCAAAGTCCTTTATGACACTCTGATCTTCCCTTTGGATACCATCAGCACTGCCACCAGCTTTGAGCTCCAGTAAATTTTGTGCAGGTAATCCTAGACTTTGTGGCAACGTCTTTAATGAAAATCCAGAGCCCAAGAGTAACTCTTGAGAAATTCCAGTATTACTTGTCTTAGCTTGATAGCTCCCCTTTCCTTTTGGTCATTTCCATGTGTGGCCAGCATCTCACCCACCTCACTGATTCTTGTATCAAATCCCATTTTCTCCAGATGAATTACTGATTTTCTGTCTAGCACACACCGTTATATCAAAATATTTTTCTTAAAACAAGTTAGATGTCGGAGAACTAATCTGTCTGCTCTGCGGATAAAGCCCACTACATTTCTTCCATGAGAAACAATAGTTATTTTGTCATAGAACGTTAGATGAATCAAACTTGATCTCTTCCTGGTAAGCCTGTGCAGTATTTATTCCAGTTTCTAGTCACCTCAGTTTGTTTTTACTTAGTTTCCTTCAAAATTGTTTTGAAAGTTTGCCTGCTATTGAGAACAGCACTTAAAATGTCACCTTTCTCTCCTCTCCTTTAAGTGTAAGCCTTGTGTTTGCTTTCATATTCTCCTCATATGACAAATTTATTTCAAATCTGCCTTACTTGCAAGGCCACGTGTAGGACAGCAGGGAAGTACTTCATGAGGTGGGGAAGGAAGCATCCTTTATGATGAAGGAAGGGGCATGATTTCAAAAAAGGGATGTTTAATATTAATATAAAGCGGATTCTCTTGCGGATTTTATAGAAGCAAATTTGGCACCTAGCTGGTGTACCTTGGTGTGGGTAGGTGTGAAAACCTGAGCTTCTTTAAGACTCAAAGTCTTTATGAAAGCATGAAGGACCTGTGGCTATTTACCTCTTTAAACACTAAAGGCATCGACTGGGGTTCTTGCTGTCAGTGTGGTCTGCTGCTGTCCGATCTCTGGGCCGGGGGATGCCAGGCTGGGTGCCATGATGGGTGCAGTGCAGACATGTGCTGTCACCCACGTAGCTTTATGTCCCACACTGGGCGTCTGCACTGCTCCATCTGGGAAGAAATCCCAGAAAAATCCTTCTACTCAGGTAGCCGAGCTGCGTGGTTTGGGCCAGCGCTGGAGCACGGCAAGGGCGGACAACTTCAGCCAGGCTCCCACATGCACTGTCAAAAACTGATAGTTTGAACTTATATCTTACAAACCTTACAACTTACATCTTAAAAACCTTGACAATGGTGATTTTACTTTCCAGGTAACTTCCCTCATGTCTTTCAGGGATGAGAAGACAGAAAAGAAATCTGTAAGCTTTAGCTTCCTGTTAAATTCTACTAAAGAATCACAGAACGGTTTGGGTCGGAAGGGACCTTTAAAGATCTAGTCCATCCCCCTGCAGAGATCAGGGACAGAGCAGGTTGCTCAGAGCCCCGGCCAACCTCACCTGCAATGGTGCCAGGGATGGGGCACCAACCACCTCTCTGGGCAAAGCTGGGCCAGGCTCTCACCACCCTTCATGTAAAAAAAAATTCTTCCTTCTCTCTGGTCTAAATTTCCCCTCTTTTAGTTTAAAACCGTCACCCTTTTTCTTGTTGCAACAGGCCCTGCTAAAAAGTCCGTCCCCATCTTTCTAAGGGCCCCTTTAAGTCCTGCAAGGCCACCAGAAGGTCTCCCTGGAGCCTTCTCTCCTCCAGGCTGAACAAGCCCACCTCTCCCAGCCTGGCCTCCCAGCAGAGGTTCCAGCCTCCCATCATTGCTGGGGCCT
>JAVSBS010001289.1:88222-109758 GCA_033124195.1 Coracias cyanogaster
AGAATCCAGTCTTTTCGACAATCCCAGGATCCTCTGGGGGGGGGCAAAGGTCTATGCAAAGGCTCATGGGAGGAGCAAAGCATTACTGGGAAAGGAGTTCACTGCCTCAGGGAGACATAAATCTCCGTTCACCACACCATCATTGCCTTGTGTGCTTTGCAAGGTGTCAGGAACCTGACAGAGCAGCAGCGTTATCTTCTGGAAGGTTTTGCATAGTATGTATACTTTTTAAACAAGCTTTGCCTTTATATGTGTAATTCCTTCTTATTCTATACGTTTACTAGAAGCGACCATAACGGCTGCTTAGTCCCTAAGCAAATTTATCATGTTAATCATTTAACGTTCTGATGATCTTAATGATGATCTGATGACCTAAATGATTCTGTGATTCTATATTGTTAGTTTAGGGACACTGTAGGACAACTCCATATCCATGCGTGTAGATCTGTCCTTTTTTTTTTTTTTCCACAAAAGACATCCCTTTTTGATATGACAAACAAAAGCCCTTTTTCTCCCCATACCATTTCCACTCAAGGAGATTTCTCCTAGAAGCACGTGACTAATTCACATGAAGTGCTCCCTCACCTCTGAAAATGTTGCTCTGATTTCTCTCTCAGGTTTTGAAGCTGCATTTTGTTATTGTTGGTGATCACTGCTGCTTTTTTTTTTAATACTGGGAGTAGCGGAGTGAAGAGGGAAACAGAGAACTTTCCTGGTTGCCCAACTGTGTGCTGTGATGCGTTGGAGAGGAAGTTCAGAGTTACTCATATCTGGCACCTGCTTTATCACAAAAATAGAGATGGGGAACCTTTATCAGCACGATGCTGGCTCTTTGTAGTCTTTCTCCTTTCCTTGTTGCATAGAAGAGCCTTTTTAGTAACTCTCCTCTCTTTGCACTTTGGCTTTCTGTCTGCATTTTCAAACTGTAGCATGCAGTCTTCAGGTCCGTACTACGTAGGAGAGGTGCAGTGAAGTCTCTGAGAGTTTGCTGAGAGTTGCAAAAGGAGTTACCTTTACAAAGAGAGCCTGCTTGTGTGGACACGACTGGCTTCGTTGGTTGCCTTCAACTCACTATGAGCTCTGGATGTGGCAGGGTGAGTCTGCCCAGATGTTGTTCTGTGAAGTTAGTGAAGAACTTGAGGGCTGCATGTGCTATAAACATCTAGTCCTGCCTGTCTCCTCAGGCTTGAAGCTTCGTGGAGTCTTTGTTTTTCATTGCAGAGTGAAATGTACTCTCAGCCTTGAAAAAGGAAAGCCCACAGACTGTAAGAAGGCTTTTATGTGTACTTTCCTTCCAGTTTCTCTCTATAGCTTCCCTAATGAGAAGTCTTCTCGGTTCAGAGAAATGCCATTGTCTTGTATCTTTATGAGGAGTTTGAGTTGGCAGTTTTGCTGCGTTTTCAGCAATTTCATATTGTTCCTATTCCACCTATGATCAGGTAAGGCAAGTTGCTGAAGATCCTTTGTAGCCACGTATTGCTGGTTAGTTTTGGTGCTTTGAAAATGCTACATACCACATTAATGGGGGGGGGGGAGCATTTTTGCCATACTTGTTGCTTTACCAAATAGGTGTACCTATGCTGCTTTGATACTGAATTTTTGGATTTGGATCCCCTCCCCATATCCTTGTCTGGGATGACATTTTCTGAGACTCATGCCCCCACACCCCTGGGGAAGCCAGTGGCGCATCACGCACGGTTCAGTGGTGCAGCATGCTTCCTTAGCTCCTTCTTCATTCAAAGTAGGCAACGAAACAAAACCCTCATAATTCACCTAGATGTGGAATTTAACAAGCACAGCTTATCTTCTCGCATTATTTTGCTGTGTCTCAAAGCTTAGTTGCTTGTAGCTCACTCTCTCAATCAAAGTGAAAAGGATGAGAGGCTTTTGTTCTAATACCAGCTGAGCCTCCTAAACAGCACCGTTCCTTAGGAAAGAAAATTATACAATTGGCAGCTATATTACTACTTCATTACTGCTCTGCCATTGCTAGTGACCTTCCTTGCCTTAAATTACACTGGTTCCCTGTCATGTGCCAGAAAGGTAGCCAAAGGTTTCCTCTCAAATTATTGCCAGCAGACTACAGGGATCAGCGGTGTGGATAACTTGGCAATCGCTGTGTTTCTGCAGTATTAGGTGCGTTCTTTCTGATGTACTCTGTGAGAGACTTTTTCATTGTGTCTATAAAAATGGTCGTGGCAGGAGTTACTCCTTCTGCATCGCATCTTTGGGGAGAAGCAGAAATTACAGTGCTGCCTCCCCTGAGACCTAGTGAGAATTAGTTGCTCCTTGGTTGCCTTCTGTTATTGGCAAATAATAACCCCAGAGGAGGCCACGCCAAGCGGAGATGCTATTTCCAGGGTTCACATTGCACCCTTCATTTGTGGATCTTGCTGCACTTCAGAAAGTGTGATGGGTCCTTCCACCCTCCTCCTCTCTGATCAAATATTATCCTCTCCATTCTGTGAAATAGGGGAAAACAACAGAGGAGATAAATAACTCACCCAGCAGCTCAGTGATAGAAAATGCAGATATCTCTGAAGATGGGATCACGTATATCTCAAGTACCTTTCAGACAGGGAGATGTTTTGGAAATCCTCTCTCCCTGGGACTACACAAACTGGTTTCCCAGGGCTCTGTGTCACTGCTTCCCTCATCTTAAAATTGTGCTGATGCCATTTCAGGGTGCTTTTCTCAATGAGTTTGAGGGTACCCAGGATCTGTTGATACCACCCCCAGCACAGAGGCTTTGTCCTCACCACAGGAGTTTGTCTGTCCCTTTGTGTGTGACAGCTCTAAGGCCGAGTGACCATGGCTGACTGAATAATTTGACTGATTTAAGCTGTCTGCCTGCTACTGAAATATTTGAGAACACACAGCAACTTTTATTATTTATTATCTACTTCATCAAATCTATTCTAGTTACATATTGCAGATCAGTTGTATGTGGCTGACATCTGTGGATGAAGTGGCTCATTATGATCAGTAAATTCTTTCACATGCATTCCCAAGGTGATGGGTCCAAGCCTTAGATTTACAGAAGAAACACCTAAACTTGTCCACCCAGCATCATAAGTGGATTTTGAAAATAATGGGTTGGGCAATTTGTAATTTCAAACATTCCGCTTCATGATAGAGAACACTATTTATTATTTTGCCTTTACACCGGTACAACCTTTCTCATTTCCTGAATTCAAGAACTTGAGAAGAGTGACCATATGCCATTTTAAAGATTGGGTTGCTAGTATCAACGTAGCAGTTTAGCAGGGTGAGGAAGAAAGCAGAGATTTCTGAAGATCAAGGGAAGTACCTTGTGTAGACACATGTATTACTGTGTCTCTGCTGTTGGAGCTCTGTGGGGAAGGATGATCTCTCTGTTACTTCCAAGTATTGCACAAAGTAAGTTCTAAGATTCAAAAATTGTATTAATTTTTTATTTTCCCTTTCCAAGTGGAAACTAGTTCTAGATATCTACATATAAACTACTTTTGAAGGTCATGGAAAGATGTAATTGGCACTTCCAGCTATCAACCAGCTTCTGTTGAACTGGTGGCCTTTTGTTTATACTGGTTTGGACAGTGAGGTGACACACCAGCCCGATGTCTGCTCTGGTGCACTGCTCCTTTCCTGGAGTCTTTCTTGCAGAAATTCCTGTTATCTGTGTTTGGTTCCCCTCTTGCAGAAATCCCTATTATCTGTGTTCAGTTCACCACAGCAACTTTGAAATTTAAATCTCTGCTTGTACTTCAAGTCAAACAATTATTGAAACATCCTCGTGTCATCTCTGCCCTTCCAAGACAGGCTTATGCAAATGTCAGACTGTTCTTGATGCAGCTCAAAGAAATTCGGCCCTGATTATGTTGTTTCTCATGGGAGAAGGCATTTGGAGATGGGGTAAAAAAAATGAAGGTATAACTCTCTTCTTTCTCCGTTTGTTTTTCCTGTTGTTTTCTATTAATCCACAGAGGAACAACACATCAAATCTGTTTACCGCTCAAATGGTCTGGGATGCTTGAATGTCTTTGTTGTAATTTAGGAAATTAACTGACAGGCAAAATTGTGTTGGGTAGACACTAAAAATACACACTGAAGGAACCACATCCACTCCCAGGTAGAAATTATCTCTTTTTTTGCCAGTGCAATTTATGATGTGACTTCCTCAAAGTCACAGCTATAGATCAGCTAGAAGCTTGAAGGACTACTCAAATCCTGCGAGGTGGGACATTGATCTACAGCTCCAAGAACTGTGCCAAAAAAGGAAAATCAACAAGATCTTCACCTGATTTATGTAGCCCAGACATCTGTGACTTGCCTTTCAAAGGTGATCTCGCAGAGGCGTAATTAAAACTTGATGATGTTATTAAATAATCATGATGATTTGTGTCCCCCGTTGCAGCCGTGCGTGTGGTTTTGTGTGGTTATAAATGTGGTTAGTCCCTGCTCGTTAAAGTGAAGGTTACAGAGTGCTGGGCTTAAGGGCAGGAATTTTGCATGCGGCTTTTCTCTAGAAGGTCTCCAGATTATTCCAATGCTGGACTTCTGTTTCAGTTTAGAAAATAAATCTAAGAAGTTTTTAATGAGTAAAACAGAGCAGCCTCTAAATATCCCCACACCTCAGAGACAGGCAGTGCTCTGATGTTGGAGATGCTGGCTTGGGGCTAGAGAGAGCTGGGTAAGACCATGGCTGTGACCTGGTCTGGCAACCACTAACCAACCCAGTATTGCCTTTTCCTTCAGCCTCATCTTACTGGTCAAAAGGACAAAGTATTGGGCCAAGGGTTGTCATTCATTAGGCATTTGAACGCTGAGCAGAGCATGGACATGACCTGAGCAGCAGCCCTTTAGGTACGCTATACGCTGATGTTGCTTCATTAGTGATTTTTCTATTTGAATTATATTATTTCAGATAGAATTTTTGAGGCATACATACAAAAAGCTACCTTTGAAGTCAAGTATGGATTTTTTTTTTTTTTCCCCTCTGCTATCTGGATGCTGGTGGGAATTCTGAGGACACGGTTTATCATTTGAATTTTTCTTAGGCTTTGTTTTGTGCTTGAAGACATTGATCCTGGTTTCTAACAGGCCTAACTTGCTCCATTTGTATCAATAACAGTGATTTTTCCTCTTTGATTTTCAGACTGAAGAAGTTTTAAAACGCAGTATGTTGCCTACTTGGCAATGGTGGGGAGATGGCACCTCTGACTCCGCGTGCAGAACTGTCAGTGCAGTAGATACATTTTGGGGCTGATTATCATCAGAAGCACGAGTTAGAAACGATGATCAAGTTTCTGAGAATCTCTAGCCTTTCCATTGATTGTGATTTATTGGTTTTTATGAGCAGGAGCAATGATAAGCTCAGGCTCTGAGGAGGATCGGAAAGGCCAGTGCGTGTTGAGGGTTATTGCCTTGTTTCGTGCTGTGATTTATACGGCCAAGGTGCTGGCTGCATTCTTCTACTTGGTGTTATTTTATTTCTTCTCATCATTATAGTATTTCATGACTTAAAGACAAGTGCCCTCCGAGAAGCCGTTTTGTTGTGTCTCTGACATTATTTCAGGCTGAAGGTCTGGTTGTTGGAAGTGCTGAGCCCTTGCAGCTCCAGTGGAATGAATGGAAGTGGAAGGTGCTCTGAAAATCATGCCTGAGGCATTTTATTCTTTTCAAGGGATGGAGATGTGCCTCATAAATATAGGTCTCTGCTTTGACTAATTCCCCCTTGACTGCACATCCTTTGAAGCAAATGGGGTTTACTTGATTAGAATGAGACCTGTGCTCCAGAATTAACTCTAATCCGTGCTATGTGCCCGAGGAATTGAATAGATCTCAGTAAATCTGATGTTAAAATTATGCTTCAAATTCACAATTAACCATCAGAGTTTTGCTTTACAATTGGAATATTGCACGTTGGGAAGGATCAGAAACCCTTTTTCACTGAGGGTTCAGGTGATTCTAAGCACAACTTCTGTTCCTGTGGCAGAGCTACTGCTGCGGCAGATGTAACACAACATGCTCAGAGGGTGGTTTTGTGGCTAGAAGAGGTACCAGGACCAAGTGTCTTCAGCTGATGCAGGGAGTCAGCCTGCCTGAGCCACCCACATTCTCCTGCAAAGAGTCTTAATTCCAATTTTTCCAGTTCCATGGAGAGAAAGCAGAAGTCAGGCAGTCATCCAGCCTCAGGAAAAGGGCGGTTTATCCCAATGCTTGGTAACTCTGCTGTTTTTGCAGAGGAGGAAGCTTGTCTAAGCAGCGGCTGTTTGATCCTGGAGTAAGGGAAGATGCTGCTCTATAGACATGTGAGCAACTGCTGGAAAAGTCCAAGGAAGCACTCATGCAGAGGAGGAAGCTGAAGCTGAGAGATTTGGGGACTGATGAAGACGAGCTTAGTCAACTTCACTTTTTTTGTTTGTTTGTTTTTTAAAAATGTAATGTAAAACATAGTGAGGTGGCCCTGCAAGTCGCAGCAGGGTTTAAGGATCCTTTTCAGTCCTTGGCTAAAGCCCCTTCTGTTCCCAGGTTGCTCAGATGTGCTCAGAGGCCAGCGTTGCTTCAGCCCTTTTTTTTTTTTTTTTTAAATTTATTCATCACTCAAGGAGATTCACAGCAGTCTTGCCAAACTGTACTTTTCCTTTTTGGGATCATCATTATAGTATTTTTTTTTTTTTAATCTTCCTTAAGGCCAGGATTTGATTAAAAAAAAAAAAGGAAGTTTGGTTGAGATTTTTGTGTCGTTTTCATCCATTTCAGATAAGGGGCAGACAACAGAAGATCCACTTCTTTTGTTTCCAGTGATTTTCAGAGAACAAATTCCATCAGTTAGGTTCTCATCTGTACGCCTGTCTAGGTTTCTGTGGTTGCCTCTGTGGTATACCCATGTACAATGTGGTAGATCATCTGCAGTGTCAGCAGAGCTTCACATTTCAACGTGTGCGTTGATCCAATGCTGTTTCGTGACGGATGGGCTGTGGTGGTTGGTTTTCAGCGGGCAATATGGTACATGCTGGTAGCAGTGGGGTGGGCTGTTGTTTTGATGAGGAGACTTGTGCTTCTTCCCTGTGGCTCTGTCCCAGCCTGAACAAACCTTGGCACAAAGGAAACACCCATTGAGAGAATATTCAGGCAAACAGGTGGTTCCTTCCTCCTCTTCTCACTGCTGGTCTCCTGTGGACAGGTTCTACATGGTGCTTTGTTGTCTTTAAGACTGTAGACCGAGGCTGGCTTTTCAGGATGTCCTTTGCTACTAGAACTGTTAGTGTTTTCTGAATGTTGTGCCTGATTATATTTTGTGGTTTTGTTTTTTTTTAAAGCCTGTACATGTTTTATTCCACCTTCCTTGTTTTCCTGTTTTTAGCCAGTGAGACCTGCAACGATTTCCATCCCATGTTCTTCACCCATGACCGATCGTTTGAGGAGTTCTTCTGTATCTGCATTCAGCTCTTGAACAAGACATGGAAGGAAATGAGGGCAACTTCAGAGGACTTTAACAAGGCAAGAAAATGGGTGGGGTGGGAATTAACTGGGCAGGATGGTGAAACAAGGCTATGTGCTCTCCTCTGGAGGCACAGGCGTTTTACTGATCCTGCTTCCGCTGAATACTCTGGAGTCTTCATCCGTTCAGGATCTTTGCACATCAGAAGGCCAGCCATCAGAAAGTGGGGGCAGGAGGTGGGATGTGTAAGGGAGGTTCACAGACCTTTTTCCATCATGTTGCACTGCAGACTGTGAAACTAAAATTGTGGCTTGAGGGGAAATTCTGCCTTTTTATGTTACCAATATTATGCTGAAGTGCTGCAGCCTCTCAGGTTGTAAATAATGCAAAGAGAGTTCTGCAGTGGTAATTCCATGCATCCCTTTCATACGAGCTCTAAAGTGATAAAATATTCAAGAGTGGACACAATCCTGACAAAAGTGCTGTGCAGTTTAGCCTGCTGAAACAAACCAAAACCAAACTGAACAACAACAAAAAACCCCTCAGTCTTGCACCCTTCTTGTTGTAAGACAGAGTTCTGGAAGTTTCAGCCAATCTCCTGACTATCAGCAAAGCTATAAAGAACAGGACTGTCTGCCTTAATGGTCCTTAGCCATCCTGTTTAACCATCTAACTTACCAGGAGGCTGAACAGTATCTTTGGCATTTTATGAGAATGACAAACTCATGTGTTTGTGGCCAGCTGGCATCCGTATGTTTGTTGGGATTCTTGGACTGGATCTTGAGCTTCTCCCTGAGACTAGATGTTGATTGTAGAGCTGTTGCTTGAGAGTGAAAAGTGAGACTGTTGACACTGTGTCATCAAGTGCCATACAAGTACCGTGAGGTCACCAGTCTCAAATGTTATGTGGGAGATAGTAAGAATGATCGTGCCTGACTCCTAATTGGAACCGTCTATTACTGAAGTGGTCTAAGTGTCCCATTTTCCATCACAGAGCAAAGGTGAATCCTTAGGGCACGGTGTTGAATAGCCTTTGTTGAGTTAGAACGTGTGCTGTTGTAGCTACATGACCTAGAGGCTTGTTGTTGCTTGGAATTTGACACGCTTCTCTTACCAAAGGGTCCAGGAGTGCAAAAGGAACAATAGCAAGATAATTCAATGACCAGTATAGAAGCCTAAAATAAAGGGCCTAAAAAAGCAACAGCTTTTGTGAGACTGCTTTCATAATATTGGGTTCTTTTAAACAAAATTATTAACAACTGCCTAGAAGACCTTCTGTCTCAGTAGAAGAGAAACTTGTGTACAAAACATCCCGGAACTTGAGTTGTGATATTATTACTAAACCTCAAGGATTCAGGAGAAGAATGTTGCTGGCAACAGCCCAGATGACCCTAAAAAGAGAAGAAAGAAAATTACTTTTCAGTGTTAGGTATTGCTGTGGAGCTTCATGGAAGATCAGGCAGGTTCCTCTCTGCACTGACTCGTTTGCTATTTGTGTTTTCTGCTACCAAAAATCCTGAAGTTTCACCCAGCAGCTCTTTCAGGTTCAGCAAGGCAGGTAGGTCCTATTGCATGTGTCATTGAAGACATGGATGATCCTTAAGTCTGAGAGATTTGCCATCATGCTCCCAGGATTTGTGTCCGGTGGCGGCACTGTGGTCCATGAGAGACGAACCCAGGATCTCTGCCTGCATTTTGTAACTGTTTTCATAAAGGGAGGGGAATGCTGAACTCTTGCAACTCTCATTTCTAACGGGTCAGTAATTATGCTCTGCTTATCTAAATCCTTTCTTTGTCATAAGGAGATTTTTGTGCTCTTACCCACTCCAAATGACATGTGGTGGTGATGTGCATTACTCAGCTGATAAATGTCTAAAGGGATCTGTGAGTGAAGCCAACTGTGTTGTTGTGTGGGCTTGTGAAGCACTTCTGGATTTGTGGAGGATGATCCGTTCTTTCATGGTACCCAAGGTTCACCCATCTGGGTGATGGGTGGCAGCTGCCAGCGCCGATGGCCTTACTAAACTAAACACCACCATTGTTAATCCCTGCCTGGCAAGAGGTTTTGGTGATCATGGCGTGTTGGTGTTCTTTCTGCATCTTTCCGGTGTGCTAAGGGTACCTTTTAACTGTTTTCTGTGCAGTTGCTTTTGACAACTTGGTGGACCCCAGGAATGTTCAGCCCCTGCTTTGAGGAGTGCATAGGAAGAAAGTCCTCACGAGATGTGCTAGCTCAGTTATTGTGGAAAAATTCTCTTTTATCCTCTCTTTGTGTTACTGTTTTTTAGTTTCAATAACTTGATTGTCATGGTGATGTGTGAAACACCACTTTGCTACCGTTTCCTACCCACCTGGGTGATGGGATCATTCATTTGCTTCCATCTTCCCTTCCTCCCCCAAAATCTCCAAAACAAAATGGGATACTCTGTGTATTGGATGTCAAGTCTTGAGACCTGGAGATTCTGCTAAAAAACTGATCTAAAAACCTGATCTTGGCTTTGACCTTTCATCGTAATTGAAGAAAAGGAGCTTTTTGTTTGATTTTTTTGATTAATGACAATAGCTTGTACACTGTGGGGCTGTAGGAGGTCTGCGTGCACGTACAGAGATTTATTTCCTCCTCTCTTGCTCTGGAGAATGATAGGCACTGAAAGATGGGAGATGATTGAGTGCTTCCCCTCAGGTTTCAGTGCCAGCTCCCAGGGCGTTTTTAAGCATTAGATTAAGGCTTTTTATTGATGACAAAACAGTGTCCTGCACCATCGTGGTTCCTCGGTCCACATTGTGGAGATTTCATGTAAGTTTGTTCATGTTCAAAGCATCAAAAAATGAATTAAAACAGCCCTTTGCTCATAGCTGGAAGAATTTTATGGTGTTTTAGTGAAACATTTATGATCTCATGCTTTGTCTTCCTGATTCTCATTCATTGAAACAGACACCTTTTGTCAACTCTTGCATTAGAAAAACTCCTCAGATCTCTATGGTGATGGTATGATACTGTCAGACCTAAAACCTTTCTTACAGTCTCTCAATATACTGGTAGATGTCTGAATAGAATAATGCAGTCAGGCAGCTGAGCTTATATTATGCCTTTATAACATTTTAAGACATAAATAATTCATGTCTGGTGAGTTTTCTAGAGAAATTAAGATGCAGTTGGATAGACAGACGTGCAAGTGGCAGCAATTCCATTTGAAACCTTTTTGTTTTACTTTGAGCTTAGAGATTATCAAAGGACACTTTTCCAAGCTCTGTCCTCCACAGTCATTCATGAGCAGCCAGCCTGGTTTATGACTTCGAAAATCTAATCTTGTCTCCGAGCTTTACGTAATTCTGCATGTTTTATTGCAGCAGGAGAAAGCATTGTGTATTGATTTTTGGAGTCGGTGCTGACTGTGAGAAAGCCGGACTGAGTTATCTCGAGCTCCAGCATCTAGAAACCTTCATCACCAGCCTGCCCGTTTCAATAGGTGCCCATCAGTCAGTTTTCCCTCACGCAGGGACCACCTACACTCTGCTCAGGGAATCAGGCCCTGCAGCAACACAGGATAAGATGTACTTAAATTGGCTGGGTTGGGTTTTTTTTTTTCCATTGTTTATTTTTAATATGATGGTAGGTGGAACTCAAGGTAACTGTCCCACTGTGGAATTCTTTCCATGGGGCCAAATGAAAGCGTACTCCCAATGGCAAAGGATCGCTTGTACTGGAGTAAATACACCTCTCTTGCCCTACATCAAGATCACCATCTTGTTAGTGATCTTCTTGTAAAATGCAAATATTCTCTCTCACGAGACAAGGAGACCACAGATAGGATGTTACGTAGGGGCCAAGATTATCCTCCTACCTCCATTCTCCAGAGATTTCAATCTGCTGCTTTTTATAGGTTTGAAGTTCACATGGTGACAGGAGGAAGGGTGAGCAAATGGATTATTTTAATTGCAGGGCAGCCATAGCTTGTCTTTATAGACCTGCAGAACAATATGAACAATTTGCTCATTCTGTGCCTAGTGTAGTGCCACCTTAAAAAACCCCAAACATTAAGAAACAAAATTACTGCTTCAAGTCCCAGTGTGGAAGGGAAAAAATGTGATTGTTTGATTCACCTGCCAAGGCTTTGTAAAGGATGGGCACAATGATAGCTGCTTTTATTAGTGTATTAGCATAGTTTCAGGTTGTTAGATGGCCAAAAACGACTACTCATAACAAGACACAAGTTATCATCTGCACGTGGCTAAAGTTAAGTAGGGGATGCCGAAACTGAAGAACTTTGAAAGTCGTGTGTGGCGTTTGAAATGAGAATCCCGTGTTCACTGCAACTACAGGTTTAAGGAATGGGAAGAAGGGACAAGGCTGAGTAATGATACTAACAATGCATTTTTCTCATTATTGAGAGCTCTAGTTAGTTTATTTTGCCTGCTGGCCCAGTGTTTGAGATCATCACAGTAAAAACCACCCGCTTTTAAGTATCCTAGAAGGAAAACATTGTCGGAAAACCCCCAAAACTCCTGTTTCAGCATTTTGGCAAAGCCTGACGTGTTTCACAGCAGCAGACCTGGGTACCCTGAGCTGCTGCCCGTGTGGGTCGGGCTATTTCAGTGCCACATCAAGCTTCAGGAGTGGGGTGAGCTCAGCAAGATGACAATAGATGTCACCGATAGGTGTCCGGTGTGGTCATCAGTAGAGTAGACGTTGCTCACAGTGGCACCAGATGCAAACAATAAAAGCCCTACGTGAGTCCTGTAATTAAATACCAAAGCAGACACTGAAGCATTCGATAACCACAAAAGATGTTTATTGCTCATGGTCAGATCCTGTCAGTGTTTTTCCTTGCTCTGGGATAAGATAACAGAAGAGGTAGCCAAGCGTAACATAAAAATGAAAAATGCCGTTCCCCTGCGCGCTGATGGTTTGGAAATGCCGCGCTACAGGTTTCTCAGCTCCTCTGGGTTTGTCACGCTTTCGGCAGCTGTAGGATGAGGAGTGGGTAAGGTGAGGTTCAAAATAGGAGTAAGTGTTAAAGGGCAGGCTCTTGAGTAGGGTACCTGTGTGAGTACCACCATCCGATAACGCAAGTTACCTGTAAGGAAGCGAGAGCGTAGAGCGTCATTTGGAAGAGGTGAGAGCAGCAATGTGGTGGAGGAGCTGTCACTGGCTTTGCTGGGTCCTCTGCAGATCGAGGAGAATCCAGGAGCAGAGTGCGTGCAGATCCTGCCTGAAATGTCATCGTGGCTGCAATCTTGTTGTCCTACTGCTGGTGCCTGCCATGGCGGCTCCGTGGCTGACCTGCAAGGAGGAGCAGGTCTCGGAGCATGCTCAAGCAATCCCCTCTAGTGGCACCAACAATATTCTGCACTTTTCTGCTTGTTGTGGAGTTGGCCGAGTCTCGATAAAAAAACCCATTTTACAGGAAGAAGGCAAAGTCCCCAGAGCTCAAGTGCCTTGGCGGTGAAGCATTGGCAGGGCCAAGAGCTGGACCAGGATGCCCAGCTCTTTGCTCTGTCCTCCTCCATCACACCTCCAGGCTACAGCAGCAGCCTCAAAGGTAGTCTTCCCTCCAGGTCTGTGCCCCTCGTTCCCACCCCCTCACAGGGTTGCTTGAAGGAGAATGGCAAATGCAAGCTCCAAGAACGTGAAAGAACCTTTACCTCAAACAATAGAAAAATTCCTTAAACCAACCTGAAGGTAAAGTCCTTTGGCCATTCTGTAAATCTGTCCGTCACCTGCTTTTCCTTTCAATGGTGAGGAGGGAACGGGATGATAAACAGCTCTTGACAGATGCTCTCCAGAGTGTTTGTTGTTTTCTTACGGGTGTTTTTTCACCATTCCGAAGCAGATGAATTTAACTCCTTTTGAGAGAAGCTTTGGAAGGCTGTTCTGTTGGCATTACACCTGTGGGAAATGCTGGGCTAGCGGAATGATTGCACCTCTCCGTTAGCTTTATTGCCCCTTCCCTTGGCAACGCTTTGTTTATATCAGTCAGGGATACTGCAAATAAATTAGAGTGAATCCAGTATTCCCCAGGCTTAGGCAGATTAGCACAAATTAAATTCCACATTTTCGCACCTGGGGCCATTAGCAGTTTATTAACTTTTATTGGGAACAGCTAATAGCTATAAATATATTGTATCATTAATTGTGTAATGCATGAATTTATATTAAAAAAATGTATAGCACTTAACATTTTGCAAGTCTGCTGCATAGCTTGTACAGCAAATGTGACTTTTTAATTGAAGAAAAGAAAACAAACCACCCTCCAAATACAATGGGGAACTCCTAGAAGAGCATAATTTGGGTGCAGGAAGGTCGTCAAATCTACTGTTAGCAACCAGTTCCTTAAGAAGGATCTGTTTGAAGCAGAGCAATTTAATGTGGTGTAGGGAGAGCCTGTTTAAAACCTTCCCCGAGCATTTGGTTGATGTTCGCTCTATGCTTTTTGTGGCCTGGATGTTCCCAGTTTATTCCTTCCTCGGCTGCTCATTTATGAAGGGCTCCCTTCTGTCGTCTTCATCTCGGTGCATTTATCTACACCTGTCAGATCTCCAAATGTGTCCCGCTGCGTTTGTCAGAGCCACTTTATTCCTCGTTTGCTGCTTCTGGCTGCAGGAACCTGAGGAGACGCTGAAGATGTGGTCTTCCGCTTACTGAGGCATCAGTCTGTAAAAAATCAGACCTAAATTTAAATATTCGTACCCCAAAGGTTGGGATTGTCAAGCTCCAAGGGAACTGAACAAGCATATTGCATTTATAAATCTGGTTGGTTGCTTCCCTTTGGAAATTTTTCAGACTTGACTAGCATTGTCAAGAGTGCAAATACATTTAAAAAATAATTTTAAAAATAATTTTAAAAATATAAGTACTTAGACTGGATAATGAAAGCGTAAGAAGCAACACTTGCCCTTTCACTGCACTTTGTAGCTTATGATCTATTTTTCAAGTTCAAATATATTTTTTTTTTAATTAAAAATAGTATCTTTACTGTTTTTTGCCTTTGCCAGAAGGCTTCAAAAGTCTTTAGTAGCAGGGTCATTTCTAGTTCTAGCTGAGCTGTCCTTCTCCAGTGGTGTGTGATGATTTCATGGGGGGCATGGGTTTAAAAGGAAAAAGCATTTTAAAGCTGAAATGCTTCCTATAGTCCAGGATGGGCAGGCTAAGAAAGAGAGGGGTTCTTCAAGCAAAAAGCAAGGAAAGGGGTGTCTCAACAAAACATCTGTTCTTTAAAACAAAAAAAAAAAAAGGAAAAGAGTCTTTTAGTATAATGCATTCCTTGGTCAAAACTGTGTCTTCCCCTTTCTCCCATGGTGCAGGTTGCTGTTGGTTTCAAGAGTGAAATCTCTTATTTGGGAAAACCCTGTCGGTCATTGGCAGAGTGGATTTTATCCCCCAGCTTTCTCGTGCAGTCGGTGTGTTCCCGCAGAACGCGTACGGGTCTGCTTAACACCCCGGAGATGGCAATTTTTAAAACTGTTGGTACTTCATCTTTTCAAAGTGTTCTTCATTTTCCTCTCCGTGGGGGCTGATGAAACCAATAAACGTCTCAGCCTTCAAAAAGATGATGGAGTGAAAAGCCTGATAACCAGAAGAGGAACACCAAGTGTAGGTTCTCTCTGCTAACCACTTGTTTTTGTGCTCTCTAGAACACCGGGAAAGAATTCCTCACTTGCATGTACAGCATGTTAGTCGCTGAGGGAGATGATATAACCTAACTGCAACTGTCACCAAAACAGCAGATTTTGTGATATTGCCCCTCTCGTTCCCACCTTAACGTGTGGATAATAATCGGATCACGGGAACCGCTCTTGTCTCCTGTATTTTTATTTCTTCTTTCCAGGATATGTTTTTGTAGTACAGTTAAATCAGAGGTGCCTGGCATATGGCTTTTTGCTGCATGAATTGCTGCCGATGTGAATGTCAGTGGGCATATAATACCAGAGTTTCATTTGGTGAATCACAATGCGTGGAATTCAGCCCGAGAGCTCCCCAGACTATAGACCTTATTATAGGCAAATAAAAAAGGGAAGGAAGGGGCTGGGGGAGGTGATGTCGCTGAGATTTTGTTTCAGTTGAAATGAGGTTATCGTGATGAATGATGCAGCTGACAATGAGGTTTTTTTCTATTTTTTTTTTTATAGCCTCTGTTAGAGTAGCAGAAGAGCTTGTATTTATTGTTGGTTCGCTTTAAGTAATTGTAATCTCAATAGCACCGCGGTTGAAAAGAGCGGCAGAAATCTCTCATTCGTGTCTCCCAAGCAAAGCCAGGGCGCTTTGTTGTTCTGGTCTCATCTGTCCTTATACAGATGTCCTTCATTGTGGGCAATTTGCAGCTCGTGTATTGTCTTGATTGAACACGTCAGTCACCATTCAAGAGGCGTTTGCCAGTTGGTCACTGCTGCTGCGTGTCTCTATTTTTAGCAGATGAGGTAACTGGCCAGCATCTGATGAAAAGATCTTGCTACCCGATGTACCAGGGTAGGTCGAGACTGGTCGTGACAGAGGCGTGTGGGAGGGGAGGGCTGCTGGGAGCTGAGCGAGGATGGGCTCTCCTCTCTGCACACCAGCCACCTCAAGCCACGTCTGCCCCATGCACAGGTACCTATCTCTGGTGGCTTCCCATAGGTTAGCTGGGGCACCGACAGCAGGGCAGCTATAGCGGAGGTAGTCCTACGTGGGCTGTGCAAAGCATTCTGAAGTGATCCCAGCTTAAATTGATGTGTTTATGTGAACTGGCCTCCAGGTCCCAGGGACTGGAAAATGGAGGATGGTGGGAAGTGAGGGATTTAGCATGTACTTTCTGAAGGAAGCGTATGGGTTTGCTCCACAGAATATTTGGGCTTGAGACCACAACAGAAGCAGTTAGTACTTAAGAATGATAGTGAAGCTGAGACGTGTGGCGTGTGATGTTCTGCCACTTTTCCGTTGAGAGCAAAACAGCTTACTGAAGGATGGAAAGTGGCGTGTTTGTGCTTCTGAAAGCCGTGAGGACCCTTTTTTCTTTCATCTCTACGCTGCCAATTTGATTAGCCATATGAAAAATGTTGTGAGTTTATTGATGACCGAAAGGTAATTTATCAATAAGCTCCATCCTTAAGCTACCTTTGTATGTTGGTCATGGCAAGCAGAGAAGCAAGGCCCCTAGTAATATATACAGAAGCTGAGGAACATCATCATAGAAGCTGTGTGCAGGAACGAAGAGAGATTTGAGACCATGTGAGTGTGTAAAGTTAAAAACCAGAGACAGGTGAAGAAACAAATACCAAATTCTGTGCCAAACTCCTTGAAAAAGATGTTAGTGCAGCTGATGAAAGATCTTGCCATGTCAGGTGAAGGTATCCACGCCGTGACCGTGACACTGAAATGCTCAAGAACCATCTTTGCATCTAGAATGTCACGCCTTCATCTAGAGGAGTGGAAGTATCTGGGGAAATAGCTTCCACACATGCTTTGAATTTTATGGTAAATTTTGTCTTTGGAGCTGTATCTCCAGATTTCAAGCGTCAGTTTTCTGTCTCAGGGAAACTGGCTGATCTTTGTTGTGTTGCTGATATGAGAACCTCAGCAGAAAGAACTTAAAAACTGCAGTTTTGTCCATTTTGCTTGAGTAGTAAAGGCTGCCTAGAACTTTTTGTTGTACTTAACCAAGAGTCCAAAGGAAAATGAAGATCTCGCTGTATCATGCTTACGTTGTCAGCCTCTTCAGCAGCAGTTGATCAGCCCTTGGTAGCGAAAATAACATCTCAAAAGTCACCAAGTAGGAAAACGGAACATCCTTATTTTTGTAAAATCAGATGTGAGAGATGAAGGATGTAATTTTGTAGCTGTCAAGATTCTCAGATTCCTTCCAAGAATTCTTTTCTATGTACACTAGGGATTTGGAAGTTGTTAAAGGGCTGGTTTCTTCCTGGGATCAATTTATTTATTTATTTAAAACCTGAATTGCTCTGATTGTCATGTAACTGATACTTATTCTGCATTTTAAGGCCTTTATGTGGTGTTTTAAAAGCGCATATATGAACTAGGGACTGGATGTAGAAATCTTACTGGATTTCTCTCTGTAAGCCAAGCTTCCTTTAGCTTTTCTCCCTGTTCGGTTCTCTGACCTCCAAGAGAATTTATTCCCCAGTATTTCCTTTTGCCTTCCCCTTTCCGTGGAGCAGCAGCATGGCTCATACAGCACTTCCACCTATTTATAGGAGAGTGTTAATGACTTATTCCTAAAAAGGTAGCTCTATGGACTAAAAAAGTCCTTCTTGATGAGTAACAACAAAAACACAGCATTTTATTTATGATGGCAGAGAACTGGATATTCTTTTATGTAGCCCAACGGGCTGCAAAGTTTAATTTACATAGAGAAAATAATTATCTCCACCAAACTGGGAGATAAACCCCAGGTAGAAGGTATTGCATGTGTGCAGCTTGCAAACGGCTGCAGTTATATACACGGCCTAAATGGCCCTTCGCTGTGTGAAATCTTTAAGGTACCAGCTAAAGTAAAATCTTTAAATTGGTGGCTCTACTTGGGGAGAAAAGAAAGAAAATCTCTCCATAAAACTTATTTAGCTTTGCATGGGTTAGGGATTTTTTTATTGCCTTGTTGCTTTTAAGCTCCGGAGAACAGGATGTTTCATAGCTGCTCAATTTGGTTTAGTTATTATCATTTGAAAGAATTTGATGATTCTAATTTCCTCCGCTACGCTTCTTGATTTTAGGACTAGAGTAACACTTCAGTATCTAGTATTGATTCTTATGATGGCCAGGGCTTTGATATTCTTTTCTACACCACAGCAAGCTAAGGATGGGTGATTGCCAAGGCAAACCGAGGACTCAGAAAGACTAATTTCATGTTCTACAAATATAATTGTAGTTGTTTGCTTGTAGGATGGTCGCTGTGTCGATGAGTACCATGAATCAGCAGTGCACCCTTGTGTGATGTGCACTAACTGCATCCTGGGTTGCCTTAGCTGAAGCATAGGCAGCAGGTCAAGGGAAGGGATTATTCCCCCCAACTTGGCACTTGCGAGGCAGCGGCTTGGAGACTGTGTCCAGTTTTGTGCCTCAGTAACGGGGAGAGGTTGATGAAATTGAGCTAGTCCAGCAAAGGACCACCAAGAGGATTGAAGGGGTCGGAGCACATGGTGTTGGAGGGGAATGTGAAGGAATTAGGTTTGTTCATCCTGGGGGAAATGGAGGGAGGATCCAGTTGTACCTTCTTACACAACATGAACCAGAAGCTGTAGAGAAGATCCATATTTTTCCAAGAAGTATCCAGTGAAAGAAGAAAAGCCAAGTTGCTGTGAAGGAAAGGAAGGTAGGACATAAAGATAAAATATTCCCAGCTACTGATGCTGGTTGTCAAAGGCTGGGGCTGGGCCCGCCATGAGATGAATGACAGATGCTCCTTATTAACCCTTCTCCCTTCCCAAAGGGCAAGAGAAAGGGAATAAGGGAGAGAGACTTATGGGGGGGGGAAAAAAAGCAAACCATTTTAATGAAAGTAGTAATCATAAAATGAAATATATACAAATATGGGCAAAACCAGTGTCGAACCCAGCAGCACTGGAACAGGTTGCACAGAGAGATGGTGGAATCTTCATCCTTGGAGAGACACAAAACTCACCCAGACAGGTCCCTGAGCAACCTGACTTAAGCTTGAGGTGAGCTCTGCTGTGTCTGCAGGACTCGATGACGCCTGGAGCTTTCTAGCAACGTGAGTTATTCTGCAGTTTTTACTTACTCTCACTTTCTTAGGGAGAAATTATAATTCATATCATCAATCACCATTGAAACAAATGCAGATGCGGCATCAACCAGTCTCCTGATTTTTTTCTAATGTTGGAAAAAGTGCAAAAGATCCTTGCGGTGGATGCAATAGCTGCTTTTAAGGAGTTGGGCTTTCCCCATTAACTGCTGTGACCCCTTTAGAGCAGTTTTAACTTGTCTTAGCTCTGACAGCTGAACTGTTATTACTCAGGGGCATTCAAGTTCCCTCAGAAATGCGAGGTCAAAAGCATTTCCTCAAAATGGATGTTTTACTAAATATTTACCACGGGCTACTACTGCAGCTCAGCTTGCATGGTAACTTGTCTAACCACAGCAACTCATTTGCGTATTTGAGCCCTAATACTGAAAGCAGGCAACGTGTGTAGGAGTTGCAGAGCCGTGTTTGGCTACTAGTGGATTGGGTTTGGAGGTGTTTGTTGGTTTTTTGGTTGTTTGGGGTTTTTTTTTTTTAAGTGCTTGTCTTGTGCACAAACCTCTGCTGTAGCTAGAGCTCCATTGCTTCAAGGTTCTAGCTCCGTGTGCACTCCGCCGTCCTAGGAAGTGTCAGGTATTTCTTTGAAGCTCAGGTTTCTGACCAACAGAGACCACCATTTAAATTGACAGAACACACAAAGGATAACAAAGGAGAAAGGAAAGGTGGCGTTAAGTAATTTTTACTTGGATAACAAGAATACTTAAGTGATGTCCTGCTGCATGTTGCCTGGAAAATTTGTGGCAGAGGTGGGAACTTAGTGCGCACCTCATGTGTTAATGACTTTATTAAGTATCTTGGTTTCATTTCTTGGGTCCTCTTTCACAATTCCGTTAACAAGGAGACATAAGCACCTTCCACATTTAAGCAAAATATTTTCCCTTTGTTTACATCCTTTCACGTGCTGAAGTGGTTAGATGGAGTATTGGCCGCGCCTTTGTTGTAAATGGCTGAAATGAAAACGTGTTGCGATTTGCGATGGTAACGAGAAGGGCGAGGGAGAAAATGGAGATGACATTTGCACTCTCTTTCTGTGCACGTTCTCGTGCACAATGTTGGCGAGCAGTGAAAATCAGAGAGTAATGAGAAGAAAAGCGGAGCTGTCAGAAATTAGTTTTCTCTCTTCAGATGACCAGGATGACTGTAGTCATGAACGACAAATATAATCATCAACCGGTGTTTATCAGCACGTGAGCACAGCATATGCAACACTCGCTGGGATTACCAAAGCTGTGCCCAGCACCGCAGCTGGCTTTGGGTGGGTGGGCTTCTGTGGCCACTGCAGATGTTACAGATGTTCTGTGTTAGGCAGAAGATCCACATGCAAGGCTGGAACCTTGAATGGAGAAAGCTGCACATGCACGTTACCTCAAAATATTGAGCACCACTAGAGAGGACAACAGCTCAGGTGTGGAAGGCAGCCAGACCTCACTACGGGCTGCAGCTCCGAGAGAAAGGTTGTCTACAGTGACCATATCAAAAAAAGAGTGATATTGGGAGCTTTGCATCCTCTGAAGCAAAACTATTCTCATTATATGGATAATTTTAAAATAAAAGAGCTGCAGAGGAACCAAGATAACCAGCAAATCACTTCTTTCTATTTTTCCGAATAGTACAGAAGTGTTATTAACAAAAAAAAAAGAGCCTGTTAAAAATATATTCAGGAATCAAAGGAAGAAAAGCAGGCAGAAAAATTGTACAAGCACCGTTAAGCTGCGGAAATTTTCCTTGGACACGTTGCAGTACCTTTTCAAAGCAGCATATGGGGTTTATTCTGGTGACTCTAATTTTAACATGAATGGGAGTCACGTGGAATACTCCTGGCATATTGCTTTGAAAATATATCCCTGCATGATGAAGGAAGCCTGAAATCTTTTTAAACATCTATCTTTTTTTGTTTTTTTCCTTTTTTTTTTTTTAAACCAAATCTGAAATGTTTTTAAAGGAAAGCATTAATGGACTGAAAACGGCCCAGCCCTGAATAAAGCAGTAGTGTGACAGGTAGAAATACTATTGGCTTAGTGCTCTGTGTATGTTTGTACTTCAGAGGCTGGGGAATGGAGGGAGAAGAAAACTTGGAGTTTGGCTGGATCTGCCACTGCATTGCTTGACCTTTATAAATTTGTCTCTTCACTTAGAAGATCAAGTAATCATTCCACCTACCATGTGCAAAGAGCAGGGAGTTCATTGAAGAACCGTAGAATTGTTTAGGTTGGAAAAGACCTTTAAGATCATCGAATCAGAGAAAGGTTTGAGTTGGAAGGGACCTTTAGAGCTCATCTAGTGCCACCCCCCTGCAGAGATCAGGGACATCTGCAACTAGAGCAGGTTGCTCAGAGCCCCGGCCAACCTCACCTGCAATG
>JAVSBS010001290.1:0-23057 GCA_033124195.1 Coracias cyanogaster
GGCTGGGCTGGGCTGGGCTGCGCTGGCTTGGGCTGGGCTGGGCTGGGCTGGGCTGCGCTGAGCGGGGCTGGGCTGGGCTGGGCTGAGCTGGCTTGGGCTGGGCTGGGCTGCGCTGAGCGGGGCTGCGCTGGCTTGGGCTGGGCGGGGCCGGGCGGGGCTGGGCTGGGGTGGGCTGCGCGGCTGTGCGCGCCCCGCGGGGCCGGCTGAGCGAGGGCCCGCACCCGCGGTGTGGTGCGTACGGGAAAGAAGGCGCGGGGAGGGGGATTATTTGTCCTTCCTCTGCGACAGGCTGAAGTTTATGTGAACTTCATCTTCAAAGAGCTGTTTAAGTTCCTTTTGATGGGCGAGATGTATTAGCATTTATATGAAATACAGCAGGAATCTCATTAGAAATGGTTTTGTCAGATGACTTACTGCCTTTTGGTAGGCAGTTTGCAGGATTCCTGGCCAACTGGTCGCTTATTTAACCTCAGGGTACCTCTATGTTATCGGCATAAGATCCTGATGTTAGAAAACACAATTCATGTCAGGATTTTAGAGTTCCATTACTGTGCTTGTTAAAATAAGTGGGATAAAACAAGAGCAACATTTTCTTAAGAAACACCATTTAAACATAGAGATAAATTTGCCTAACTGTTTATATGCATATATGTTTTAAAAATCAGAAATAGAGTATAAAAGACTGGGACTTAAAAATGCACATTAGTTGCCAGCCAGATATAATTGCAGAGTAATTTAAATATTTTGAGTGACTTTAGCAATCTTCTTTCTTTAAAAAACCCCCACACTTGGAACTGTGGAGGAGATATTGAGGGGATTAGGGAAAGTGGGGTTTTCCATATTTTAAAAAAGGATTCTCTTCCATACTCCTATTTTTTTAAAGGACTTGCTGTCACATGGAGGAGGCTGTGGTACAGTCCTCTAGTGGGCTGCTGGCTCTCTGCGTTCAGACAGTGAGGGGTTGGTTAGCAGCTCAGGCACCATAAAATCACATTGCTCTCAGGACCGTATATTAAATTCCACTTCAGGCATTTTCTTTAGATGGATATTTAGGAATTTAATAAGATCCAAACCAGCCTTTGTATTTGTCAGTTCTGTAGCGATAAGGAATTTGGTCTTGATACAGAAGTAATTAAGATTTATAAAAGTATTACAGAAGAAAGTTCAGGATCATTTTTGCTTATGTAATACTTTAAAAAAAACTGGTTTATGTACAGTGCATTGGTTTCATATGCATTTCAAAAATGAAGCCATAGACACATATAGAGTGAATATCTTGATGTTCTGTTCATAAATTATAGGGTTTTTTCTTACACATTTAATATTCACATTGTTGACCTGGTTTTTGAACACACAAGTGAGGTTGGCCTCTGAAAAGTGGGCGCAACTGCTGTTGAGTGAGCGGCGTTCCCTTATCTGCAGCAGGAGCAGCAGTGGTATCTCTTAGCACTGGTTTCCCGTTTGGATCATTTGGTGGAAACAAAGTGGCCTTTCAATTGTCATCCTTTGTAGGTGCTTCTCTGTGAGTGCATGTGTAGGGTCTCTATCAGGCATCAGTTTTGCTCCCCTTGAACTTATCTATCTGTTAGGGGCTTGCTTATCTGTTTCATGGGGTTTTTTTTCCTAAAGCAGTACCAAATTTCTGGGAATTTTAGGTGTTGTAAATATACAGTATCTCACATTCCCATTGCTTTCCCTTTAATATGTGGGCAAGAAGTTATCCATCTCAACATCCAAAACACCTGTACCTTGACAGGTGTCATCAGAATTAATTGTACCCCTTCCAAGCACGGTTTTAGAAAGATTGAGTTTTATGTTTTTACCCACTCCTACATGAATAAATATTTGAAATCAGAATAACAATAGTGTAATATTGCAAGTTTGGACTTCTATTATAATGAAAAATATTACTATGAAATGTCAATAAATTCTGTTAAGATGAATATGTTAGAAATGGCAAATGAAGCATCAGATTGGAAAAGAGAAGGAAGATAAATACAATTAACTCTTGCATTTAAGTTATTGTGGCAGCAATTGTGAAAAAGTACCGTGAAAAGTAAACCAGGGGAAAAAGATGCGTAGAGAATTTTCACTATAGAAAAAATGTTGTCTGAATTTTACTTCATATTTTAATTTAAGTAAGTAACATGCTAAGAAGGAGTTATTTTTAAGATGACTCAAGCCCACTGAAGTCAAGCTTTTAGTCGACTTTGGTGACGTGGATTTTGGAGTTTGTCTTAGACTATGTCACAAGATAGTACATTTCTAAAATTTAGAGTTGGAAGCAGGCTACAGAAGGCCTTAATTCAGATTATTTTTCAGTGTTTCCAGTTTTTTGTATATATTTTAAGACTGGGATAGAATTTGCAACATCTAGAAACCAAGCGTAACTTGTGAAATGCATTAACTTTATGTGAGAATAAGTTTTACTTTCCAAAAGTGTTGTTCTGCCCTAAGTTGCCATATTTTAAGTCCATCTGAAAATCAGTTTAGAAAAGTTATATGGCTCTAATTTTGTTTTAGGATATGTTACAAAGGAACAGTTCTCATAAATTGAGTGGTCAGGAAATAACAAACTCAGTAGAATACACTGATACACAGGCGATTGGTTTCCACAGGTATGCTTTTTTGGACACAAGACATAGCATAAGTACAAGGGCATTAGATGGAAAAGAAGTGCAGGCTTTTCACTGTGAGAAGTATATAATAAATAGGTTTTCTCTAAAATTCAAATGCTGTGGGATTGCCTTTGGGCAAGAGACCAGACAGTCAGGTCAGGAAAAGAAATAAATGTATGACAGACACTTTTCTGGTAGCATTTATTTCTAAATTTGCCTGTGAATAAAGTTTAATTTTATAGTCTGAGATCTCTTACCAGCTGTGGAGTTCTTCATCTCTAGGAATGAGTCCTTTCCTTTTTTTTTTTTTTTTTTTCTTTTTAAGGTATCAAATGGAGATGTTAAGGAATGTGGCAGTCTTGCTGTCTTCAGTGACACTGCACACTTACTACTTTTATTTTCCTTGCACTTCAATTTGGACAGTGTGAGAATGTGTTTCCTTTGGGGGACTGAAATAGAGTGTAAGCATTTCAGCTTTGTATTTATCCTCCTCATGCTTGTTCTGCGCTTGATTTCAGTTATCCGTGTTAAATTGCCCAGGCTGCGATTTCCCTTCATTGTCACTGGAAATAAAGCACAGTGTGGCCTCTTCCACCAGGTTGCAATCAGAGACTATTTTTGTTTTGTACTTAATTACAGATTTCGTGCACAGCAATAAGGCTTGTGAAGAGTGATATTTTTCTGACAGTCAGGAAGATGTAAAAAAACCTCTGTAGTATCAGAGAGACTTGTTAGTTGCCTTTCACAAACATGGAGACGCGCAAACTTTTTTAAAGTACTAAAATGGAGAAACTGCTTGAGTCAGCAGTAACATCCAGGTCAGCAAAACTAGGTTATGAATTCAAGCAATTAAACATGACAAAAAGCCCAGTTTTACTGCCCTGACTTAATATGCTTGCAGTATTTTTTTTTTATACATAAAAGCTTCAAAATGTTCTTTACTGTCAAGTGTTCACCAAAAAAAGTACACCTCCAAACCCCCAAAAATCCTTAAAATCCTCTTGCTTTGCATTTGCACCTTCAGGTTTTATTTAAATAATTTTATTCTCAGGAGAAACAAACATGAAATATTTTATTTGGTTTAATATGCCTGGAGTCCAGCAGGTACTCATTTATCCACCTGCATTTTGGTAGAGATTATTAAAAACGGACTGGTTGAATATTTAGGAAATAACAAAAGAATCTCCATTTAGCATGTATTAAAAGTAAGATTTTGCTAAGGATGTTTAGAAAACCAACCAAAGTTTTCATGGGGAAGGACAGAGGATCCGATTTTTGGTGCTTTTGTTTTTATGTATTTGATTTTTGGTAATTTTAAGAAGCTTTCCTGTCTGGTAACCATTGCAAATTTAACTGGGTAGAAAAGGGAAGTAACTAGATATAGGTCTTAGTACTAATTACTAATGGACGAACCTGAACTTGAGCACTTTAGCAAATATTATCGATTCCCTGCTTGGGCCTTGGAGTGTGATGAAAACTGCTCAGAACAACGTAGCACCTTTGCAAACAGAAATTGTGCTGTCTGCTTGTGCTGTGGTACTTTCAGGACAGGTGCTTAGGCCTTTCTAATTTAAGGGTTTTCTTCCGTAAAGTTGAACTTTCT
The DNA here is from genome assembly GCA_033124195.1 of Coracias cyanogaster. Lineage (NCBI taxonomy): Eukaryota > Metazoa > Chordata > Aves > Coraciiformes > Coraciidae > Coracias > Coracias cyanogaster. The sequence goes on from JAVSBS010001290.1 coordinate 4,222, forward strand.
GGTTAAATGAATAATAGTAATCCAGGAATGGGGTTTGATCCTTTTCGCAGGTAAGTAAATTGTAGCTTATACGAGGAGTTATTTGCGACTACTAATTAACCTGAATCTAATGGCTCTTTAACTGTAAAAATAGTACAGAAAAATGAAGTGAGAGACAGATGTGACATGTCACTGCTGCTTATGTGGAGAGTTATTTGTCTGCTGCTGAGAACTCATACTATTTATTACGTGACGCTCGAAACCAACAGCATCATTCAGTGAGGAATGTGATGTAAGACGAGATACAGAAACGCTGCAGAACTACTGCCACACTGACACAAGTCTTTAAGGACATGACGTTTAGATGAAGCCCTAATGGGGTATCTTTATTTTGCTACTGGTTTACATGACTTTTATGTTTTCCTGTTAGCATCAAGTGGTCACCTTTTTCACATTGCTCTACCTTTCTCTCGCGATGTGTCCTGTGGTGCTGTAATCCCGAGGACTGCAGTTCAGCTCTGCTTTTGATATTTCATACCCCGGCCTTTTAATGTATGATATCAACAAGCGGTGTGTGTAAAAGGAAGAGTTTTATTTTTCAGACAACCGTATCTGCTGTCAACTGTGTATTCAGGGAAAGTTTGGTATTTGGTTGTGATACAGAGGAACCTCAAACCTTTAATTTTTTGCTGGAATATTTCACAAGAGCAGATTGAAAATGAATATAATCTCATGTTTTTGTTTGAAGACTTTTGATACTTTTAAAATATGTAGTTTTTAGTAAGGTGTGTGTGAGGAGCAGTGGCATGATGTCCCATTTTTCAATTTTGCTGGTTAAGCCAGCCACACATGAGGCTGTAATGATGCACTGATCTCGACAGTTACCAGGAAAAGCAGGATACTGCTGCCCCTGCCTGGGAGCAAGATCATCTAAGAACCAGATCTCATATCAAACGGCATTTCATTCCATTTGAGAGGCTTTCTCTGTGTCAGCAGGGTCAAAAATCCAATCATGGCAGACTGAACTTTCTTCCAACAGAGAAGACATGGGAATCAACTTAATTCCATTTTGACTTTCATGTTTGACAGTCTGAGCCTTTTTCTTCATGCTAGGTCTTTCTTTGAGCCACAATAGGAAGCAATATTTACCAAAGGAATATGTGAAGAATGGTATTGGGTATTTGAATGCATTTCCTTTAGTTCCAATTGCGTTTTCAGGATGTCTCCATCTCTCCAACAAGTGTCTATAATTATGAGAACAGGTAATTCAGATTCAGTGCAGTCATGTAAGAGCTCAGCAGAACTTCTGCTTGCCCAGCTTTTAGACTCGTCAGAACAGAGCACATTACCAACTGCGCGTGGTAGCTGTGATTCACGTCTGAATCCAGTGACTTGAGGATGGTCTTTAGAGCTCGAAAACTGGGGTCAGAGAAGAGCTCAGTCTTGAGATATGTTACAGTCTGTGGACTGTCAGTGAAGTGAAACTTCACAGAGTGTACACAGGGATGCTGATCATTTTTTGGGGAATGCTATTCGTTTCTTGGGCGGATCCTGATCATCTTTTAGGTAGGCAGTAGTTACAGTGGACTGAGCTCCTGTGCGACCCTTGCATGTCCTGTAGGAGGAGAAACTCCATTCATCAAGTCAGGACGTAACTAAAAAGCAGCAATCTTCTTAAGTGAGTTAGTGCACATAATAAACATCAACCACATTACACGGCTGTTATTATCTCACACACTCTTCCTGGGGCAGCCATTAGCTACTGAAAATAGTGTAAAGCTCAAGCGTGTTTGTATGTTAGTATTGATTCTAATTAATAGAAGCAGTATGTTTGTATGTTAGTATTTCTTCTGATTCATTCTTACCATTCAGACAGGAGACAAGGCATTTTGAAAAGGGGAAGCAGGATGGTATTTCTGCTTTCATTCATTTTCACCTACGCATAGCTGAGCAAGCGCTGATAAAATCCCATGGTGATGCTAAAACGAGACATTCAATGATCACAGAAAAATAGCGATGAGGAGGATCGCTCTGCCACATCAAGTCCTGCCCTACAGCCTGAAAGGATCATCTTTACAAGTGTCATTTGTGAAAGACAGCCAGATAATCTTTAAACTGTCAATAAGGGAGGTGCCATTAACTCCCTAGACTACCTGTTCCAGCACTTAGCTATCTTCACTATTTTGAAAAGTTGGCATTTTTTTGCTAGACACATGAAAATCTCACTTGCTGCAGGTGGCTGGAGTGTTCCATGTTCTCCGTGGACCTGGAGAACAGCCTGTGGCAGTCTTTTATGACACAGATTCCGATTCAGACTTTAGGTTTATGTCCCACACATGTTTGAATTTCTGTGCTTTGGTTCAAACCTCTCTAGTTATTGCTTGGTTTGAGAACCTTTACTGTTAATCTAAAATGTGCTTTTTGAAAATACTGTGTTTAAAAAACAAACAAACATTGAATTCAGCCAGTTTAACTAATGATTTTGAGTCAAATATTGGCTGTGATTTATACCACAATCAGGATTATAGTGGTTATTGTAGGGCTTGTTAGGCATTGGGGACTGTGGTTCTCACAGCTGACTTGAGATTGGGCTGCTTTGAGGCAGAGATCATGAAGTTTGTTATTTCGCTGAAGTCGACTAGCAAGTTTTATTCAGAACCTGTTATGCTCTGAAATTTATCGAGTGTTGATATGTGACATGCGTGAGCATTTGTCTCAGGAAAAAATAAGTTAAATGCTTTTTTAAAATATGTTCAAGAGTTGATTAGATCTGCCTACTCTTGATTCACATCATTTCTCAGAATAATTATTACTCTGTACATTTATCCTGTCAATATGACCTTGCAGGGCAGGTGTGGGGAGAGAAGAAACGCAGGACAAGGCTTTGGAAGACAAGCCTTGTGCAGAAGGGCTGTGAGGTCTTAGCGTCATAATCAACCAGTTTAGCACCTCTGCACTTAGGGGGAGTACATCCAAGGAGGACTGTTCTTGGATAACCTCCTTGCAGCCTCTGTTATCCCATGATCCTCTGTAATCAGCTGGGTGGACCTGGCGAGCTATGGTTTATTTCTGTGACTCAGAACTGAGGGTAAATCACAACAGTGATAAAATGCAAAATGCTTCTGCAGTTTTGGGAGATATATGTACCTATGGAAAATGAAACTATTTATTTCAGAAATTTGTAGTAAACTTGGTTAAGGTAATGAACAGCTAAATGACTATTCTAAAATAATCATGAATGAGTCATCAGCCAGTGTTTAACTCAACTTTGGCTGTGCAGTAGAACAAGAAAAGTCAAGGATGCACCCTTCAACTAATCACACACTGTGAATTTATGACTCAGGTGGACTGTCTTGTGCATTCAGAAAAGTGAGGAGGATTGGGCTGTTCTTACTTTCTTCAAGTTTTAGCGCTACAGAGGAGCCAAGGGCATTGCACCCATTAAGATAACAGAAGACAAAGAGGGATGAGGAAGCTGAGGTTCTCATGGGGAATGATCTTTAAAAATGGTGTGCAGGATGTGTACCTTTATTCCCCCAACTCCTTATGTCTGTGAAGCATAAAGGTTGTGAAATTCTAACTGGATCCAGGCAATTGTTTTTTAAGCAATTATTTCATTGGGGATGGGCAGGAGGGTTGGGTAACTAAAAATTATTTTTATTTATTTAAACAAATTAACTTATTTTATCGACATTTTAAGAAAACTTGGAGACATGGAAGAAAAACATAACAATTTTGACATGTTCCATTTTGGCTTTTTAAAAGGAATCATCCTTTTTTTTCGCCACTGAGAAATTTCCTTTTTATTTTCCTGCGTGATATAGAATTGCAAAAATACATGAGCTTAATTGGAGTTCGTAGCAAGTGTTTCATTTGAACTTTCAACATGGCAGACAATAGCCTGCATTTTTGCTTTAAAGGAGCCAGTTGTAGCATGCAAGGGGTCATTGACGTGTTCATGTCTGTAGTGAATAGGATGTGAAGCTGTGGGCTTAAATTACACAAAGGAAGATTTAGATTAGGCATTAGAAAGGGTTCTTGAGAGTTACAATACTTAATATTTAATTAGGTGAGTTAGGAAGATTATGTGATTTCTGTCACTGGAAGCTTTTAGGAAAGGTTTGGAAACAAATGGCAGAAAAATGCCGCTGTCTGCCTTTGTATGTAGAGACGTACTATAGAACTAATTTATAATGGACAAAACTTCTGTGTATTCCTTTCACTAAAATAGAAACTCTTTCTCAAAACCCGAATTTATTTCCCATTCAGCAGGTGGATCTCTCTTATGTCGCTGCTAAGATTTATTTTTTTTTTTAAACAAAGTTCTGAATCTGACCTCTTGCTATTTGTACACATCTGTGAGATAAGGCAGTGAATCAATATTATATTTATGATTTCCCAAGAAACAGAGTTAAGAAAATACTGGACTTGTGCAAAGTTTCTGATAAAATCTTGGATCTTCCTTTGTGCCATTTGCATTTTATCTTATACAGTGTGATTGGTGGTGAAACTCGTATGTAGTTTACCACTTAGTTCTGAGAAAAATTCTTGGTCTGTATTTATGGAAACACTTAATAATCCTCTCAGTAAGGGTCAGGGCAGGTATGAGATACTTTGAATTGGATGCTTTTAAATAACTGTTTCTGTATGAACTCTTAAAATGTCTGTATTACTTACAAGGGCTTCCATTAGTATTCCCTTTAAAGAACTTAAAATACAAACATAATCTAAACTAAGCTATTTTGAATGTATCTTTGCTTTATTTACAGAAAGTAATTTTTTCTTGTGACAACTGCACAGACTTTCCCATCTTCTATTAATGACATAACATTAAGGTTTATGAATAAAAAGCTGATTCCACAGAACATGTTAGAGCAGTTGAGGGTTATTTTTACTATTTAAGAAGTGTAAGAGTGCCTTAGGTCCAAAGAGGCTCTGGACTTTTTTCTGTGTGATATGCTACACATTTTATGTAGGAACCAACAGCCTCTGACTGAAAAAAAACAAGTTTTAAATGAGGAAACTACAGAAATAAAAGGGTATGTTCCTAACCGGTCAACACACGTCTTTGGTTCTTGTCTTGGGAATTTTAATTTATAAACTGACATTGAAGTTATTTGATTCAGTGTAAGCGTTGTGAGAAGGACAAGCACGTTGACACCCTCTTTTCTCAGTTTTTTTTTTTTTTATCCTACTAGAGCCAACTAGTTTGGCATAGGACAAAAGATTGCGTTAGAGGGAACTGGAATCAAATATGTGAAGACAGTACGCTATCAATCGCTGTAGAAAACACATTTTTCTTAAAGACAGAGAAGGAACAGTAGGGAACAAAGTCCCAGGGTGCTCTGGGTGCCTTTGGTATGACACAAGCCCCTGTTGTGTCTAACCGTAATTTTTCTAATTAGCTTTTACCTTTCTCTGGAAAGACAAGTAGCAAAACATACTGTTCACCTTAGAAGTGACATTATTTTGAATGAAGTAATGCTACTATTAATTAAGTTCAAAGAAAACTGTGGTTTTAGAATAGACTATCAAATAGGAAACTGCTATGGAGACACTAAATAGCATTCTGTAATATCTGTATTAAAGAAACAGCTGCCAAGATAGTTATTACTTGTAGGCATTTCAAACTTCAATGAGTTGATAAAGAATTTAGTATTTTCATATGCTTCAGTGTAAAGCCATCTGTCGCAGTGACAGAGCAAAGTGTTAAGAACAAGAATAAACGTATGTTTATGGAAGTACTCCATGAAATGTTAACAAGACAGACACAAGATACACAGCAGTATCTTGTAAAAAATGGGCAAGGGATTTGAAAAAACATGGCGATCATCTTCAATATTTACAATTATGATTTCTTTTCTAATTTCTTTTTGTGTAGAAGTGTTAAAAAATAAAAGTCTGTCAATTCAGATGGTAAGGGAGACAGGAACGCTGAGTGAAATACTGTTCACATCCACCTTTTGTACTTTTTCATGTTTCTGCTCTCTTTTACAGTTTGAAGTTTATATCTGGATACATCAGTATCTATGTTATACTTTATGTAGTGTTTGTTTTAGGCATCTGCTGGACTTTTTAGTGGAAATTAAACAGCCTCAAACACTCACAGGAGCTGAACTTTACTAGTACCATCTTCCCATCCCCCGTTTGGGACAGATTTTTATTCATGTCTGCACAAAAGAATGAATCACATCATGGTGTTTGAAGTTAGAAGTTGATATAGTGTGACTTTTAACCTGTCATACCCCAGATACGGGACACAGTGTGGGCCAGTAAGAGATACAAAGAGATGACAGGGGAAAAAATGGTGCTGAGACATCAAAAAGAAAGCAAGTGTTCAAGAAAAGTTACTTTGAATCTTTTGTCAGTGGTATTGCAGCAAGAAAAATCTAGTTCTAAAGAATCTATACAGTTGGATTTTTAGTTGTAAGGAATAAAGGATGTATTTTACAGTGATTCTGTCATCTTCATGTCTCCGTTCTATCTACAGGTTAGGGTGACTGGGAGAAAGGATTGAATTAGATTGTGCCTTAGCAACACTATGAATTTTCTAGGAAGTATATTTTATATTTTAAAATGATAGGCCCAGAAAAGGACCTGCAAGCTGGAGGGGTATAGAGCAGGTTAGGGTATAATTCCCTCCCCCATTTGGGTACGAAATCCTGTTTCTAAGCAGGACACAGCTTGGCAGGCCAGTTACTCCGTTGGAATTGGCAGTATTCCACGTGGATGGGGGAAAGGGCAGGCTTGATTATTTTTTGATGAGAGTTTTAGGTTTTATTCTAATAATCTGTTTTCTTAATGAGGCTTATAAACATAGCGTGGATTTAATTTTCATCAGCCTTCCAAAACTGAAGCCAGTGGAATGAAGAGCTGACGATACACAAATATACAAGCAGCATTACCCTGATAACAAACCCCAAAAGTCTTCTGGCATTGACAGTGTTGTCATACTGCGTTAACTGGGGATGTTTGTATCGTTTCATTTTTGGTCAGACAAAGGAGGTTTTGAATGTATCACCTTGTGGCGTCTTTCAGCTGTATTAAGTTGTCTGGCAATATCCTTTAAGGGGCAAGTGCAATGTGAAAACAGCAATGTCTGTACTTTTATTTGAGTTCCGATAAATGTGCAAGTTTTCAAATTTTCACTTAGCAACAGTGACATCTTGTGCCTAATACGAAAGTCCCGACTCTGTTTCAATACTGGGAAGTAAATAGTTAAAACAACCACACCATTTTATCGAAGCAGTCAAATCACATGATGTAAATATGTTTTCAGGATCTTGGGTGTTACCCTTGAAATGCAACTCCTTGATCAGACTGGAACTTAATTATCATCTATCTTAGCTTTGGCAGAGCAGATCACTGGGTACCGGATACCTCAGATGAAGGCGTAGGGACCTGTCCCAGAAGCCTATCTGCTATTGCTGCTCATAAAGGTTTATCTTGGTGTTTAACGTTGAAGGGGTGAGTTTGCTCCTTAAAGCAACAGGTTTTAAACATCAGAGTATAAAGATTAAGTTTCACTTTGAGCACTCCTTAAATTTCCTTGCATATTCCTAGCTTTGGCAACACGCTCTCTGACTAGGACTCTTACCATTATGTATAGCTGTTGTGTTTTCAAAAATTCAAACAGGTTGGAGTGGTGGGAAGAAGTCCTCCTGCTCTTCTATTAATTTTCCTTGCACATTCCTCTGTCCTTTTTTCTGAGAACTGGACTGTCTATTGGTCTTTGAATTTCCTTCTTATTTCCTTTAAAAAATAAGCAGGCTTAGTGTTATTTCTCTGGTTTGCATATGAGAATTGGGGGGGCGTTTAATCAGTTCAATCATTCTGTCATTGTCATGGGTTTTCTCTTGGACACTCTTAAAATTTTCTTTTAATACAGACTGACTGTCCTTCTTGCATCTGGAATGGATGTGTCTATTGCAAAGTAGAGGAAAAGCTCCTAGTAGGGTGTCACAGGCCAGTAATTGTTTTACTCTGCCAAGGGGTCCTGCCTTCTAGTAAATAAGATTTCCCAAGTATCTGTGATGCTGCTGAGACTTTCTCTTGATGGTAACAATGGAGAAAATGGAAATGAGTATTTTATGCTGACAGATTCTTTGTGAAAATACAGTCTCTTTCGCATTGTATTGCTTCCAAAATACAAATAGCAATAATGCGTTTATAGCCATTTCAGTTGACCAAATATTTCTGTTACCTATATGATAATTTTTTTAAGCTTTTTTATTAATGACTTGTTTTTTCTTGCTCAATAGATTATCCTCTCAACTTACTTGACTTTTATTTTGATGAAAAAATGATAAATGGTGATATGATTATATCCTTATGCTGCCCAGAGTCAAATGATTGTGAAAACTATTGTCTGATGAATTCTATCATGCCATTAATTAAGATTGGTATTAACAAAAACTTAAGGATTTATTACATTTACTGATGCTAGTTTCTGTAGAAGTTACAGAACTACAAGGAGAATGTTTAATATAATGTTTCATCTTAATAGAACTGGTTCTCAGAGTGTAAAACAATCAATCAAAAAAAAAAGAGAAACAGGCACAATAGTCCTGATCGATAATACCAATAATTTGAGTGGGGTTTACTTCTCTTGGTTGTAGAAGTTCTTAGTGTTCTTAGAGAAAGGATTGACCCAAAGCAGATGAGCATCCTGGGGTACGTTGTTATCACATCTGCTGGTAACAGGTTGTAAGCAGGACCAACTGGCACATGGGTAATGACTGTGGGGTTTCTCCTGTCCACGTGTTTGTGCGTTCTCTCTTCTCAGAATGTTACAAAGACCTGCCACTTGTCTTCCAGGCAGTAATGTTTATTTTTTAATTATTGCTGTTTGTTCTTTCTGTGTAACATTCGGCATCTTCTTTATTTGATTTTCTGTAATAGTATTTCCCAGCTGTCAAAAGTGTATTAAATTGTTAGGGGAAATTAAATTTTACTCCCAGAAAAGACTGGTTTTATGACAGCTTGTTATATACTACAGTTACTATGTTGCCTGTTGGTAATTAAAATTGCCAGTAGCCCCCCAACTATTCCACGGGAGATAGTCCTGTGAGGTGCTTTTCCCCCATTAATACTGATTATAGCTGCTGGTTTTGTGGCAGTTAGCGCAGCTGATGTGTTCTAATTTGTTTGAGCGTCCCTCTCAGGGAAGGTCAGGGAGAGGATCAACGATTTTAAGCCTACTTTCCAGGCTTAGGTACGAGATAAAGTAGCAGCAGTTTGGGCATGGACAGAAAGAAAAATGGAGGTACCTTAAGCTACTCAGCTGGGAAAAAGGAAGAGGGAAGTAATAAACAAATAACTGTAAGTGCTCCGGTGGTGGCAGAGAGGTTGTGAGGGATATGCGTATACCGAGCTGCATCCTAACACATCTGCATTATGCCTGGATCACCACACAGATGCCTGTATTCCCTTAAAAACGTGAATGTGGATGCTACTTCCCTTTTGTCTTAATTTCATGTTGTAAGTCAGGATATGAATCATGCCTGTATCTGAGAGCTGGGTTGAGGATAAGCACCTTAAAAATGGTGAGGATTTTCTAAGGCTGGGCTTCTAACATAAATTGATTTGTTGCTCTTCTATCCCCTCTTTTGTTGGAGTCTTGCTGATGGCACTGAATTTCAGATGGAAGGAGAGAAATAGTTTGAAAAATCTCCCCCCTCCCTAAAAGAATAATTGCCAAGTGCAGAGCTACTGATTAACACCATCTCTCTGAGGAGCCTAACAGGAGCTAATCCTCGGGATATATTTAACTAACTTCTAATCCCTTTCACTGGCAAGTGCATCGAGAGGTAAAAGTTCCTTCTGTTTGCCATAGGTTACATAGTTCTTCACAGAGTTATCCTTTCACTTACTCCAAGTTAGCCCTTTCTTTCTTCTGTTGCAAAAGCTGACAAACAATTCTGCTTTAGTAAGAACACCATTGTAGTACTTAAAATTTCAAAGTTTCTTTACTGTGGGGGCTCTAGTTAAATAGTTTCTCTCTTTACTTGCACCTCTGCAGCGTAGCATGAGATCTCTTGGCTGGCAGTGATAATAGAGGTATTATTTTCTCCCCTTAAGCAAAATGATGTGTTCCTAAAGTAATTTGCCGCAGCGCAAATTATAACTGCTCTTTTTGTCGTGACAGGACTGTAATCATCTTGTGTCACTGGTCACCTCTCTAACAGCTTATTGGTTCTCAATGCTGTCAAGTGGAATTAAAAGAAGAAAAAGAGGAGCATTTTTTTTTTCTTTAGCTGGTGCCAAGGCTTTTGACGTTTACATATTGTGTTCTCTATTGTATGTAGAAAATAAGTTGGTGATTATTGGAATTATTTTTATATCATAGGATAATTTTCTATTGAGTGAAACATGAAAGCTACTTGGAACATTAAAAAGCATTTCTTGCAGGCTGATTTATCTATTATGCAGTTTCTGTGAGATGTTTTAAAGTGTCACTTCAAGTCCACATCATATATCTACATAATTAATGGAGGAAAAGGAAATATAAAGGGAAAGTTGTTTCAAGTGAGATAGCTAAGCAGTTAAATGTTGACTGAATTGCAGTCTGAGACCTTGGAGGGCGAGGGAAGGGTATTAGATTATAATAGATACAGGTAAAGAGCTATTTTGGTGCAATTGTTTGTATTTTTCATCAGCATCTCCCATGTGGGCCATGATTCCAGTACACAGTCTTGTAATCTCCTGCAGTGGCAATGATTCAGCTTAAAAATCAATAGGGCATGAGGTGTTTCAAGTTCTCATTATTGTAATGTGTCAACATCACTTCAGTGACCCCAGAGCCCTGTGTTGGCTGATTTGTTCTCTGATTTATTGTGCAATCTTGTAGGGCAAACTATAATTTCACTTGCAACCAGAAGCTCTACTTTTATGGTTTGTGTCCCGGTCTCCCATCATTAGGATGTTCAGAGATAATCAATACTTGTGTTTGCTACTGAAGGTTGAATGAAGTTGTCAAGCAGCTAAATTACCAAGGATACAAACAAAAGAACCTTGTTATGGCTGAGCATACCAGGAAATGTTTTTATTTAAAATTTCATTCCCTATCAACTCGACAAATGTTTTTATTGCTTAGCACTGACATAATTTGTATTCCCCTGTATGCCTAGAAGTTTTCAGATCTTAAATTTCATAGTTGTAATTTCTTACTGCACTGCTTCGTCTTTAGGTTGTCTGTGTTCATTTATGATTCAGTTATCTTCTCTGTACCGGTCCAAATGTAATAACATTGTGAATAGGCAAGTAATTATTTTAATTGTTCAAGCTTAATACATTTATTGTGGCTTTAATCGATACCAGGTAAAGCAGTGTTGTTAACTTCACAGTCCTCCTCTTCCAGCCCTCCCCATTTTGATATTTCTTGGCATGATCAAAGTGCAGCAAGTGATAACAATATTGGTTTATCCTGGGCAATATCATACCTGTTTATTGCATGTTCAATGTCTCAAACAAAACTGAGGTAGCTTAGCACAACCAAAAGCTCATAGGACTTTCACTGTGTTGACACGTACACCTCACGTGCTCTACTGCTAATCAGAGCTTAATGCAACAGTCTCAAAGCCAAATATCTAAAATTTCACAAAGTTGTATCTATTTAACTTTAATTCTTTGTTTTTTATTAAACAGAGTTTTGTCTCCAGGAGGTATCGATATGTTTTGGAGGACTGTTATTGTACATTGTACGTTTTGCAATAGTTTCCTGCATTTAACTTGAAGGAATGTAAAAGCCTCTAAGGTAAATGAATGCACTGATGAAGAGGAGAAGCGCAGGTTTTCTGGAGTAAATGTACTATTACCAGATATTTTGAAATGGACCTCAAGATCATCACTTCTATGACTATTTCAAGGATTTCAGTTCTGTCTTAGGTGCTGGAGCTACTGCTGTAGGAGTAATTTGCTATATAGTTTGGCTGTTCTTACACCTTTCCCATGCTAGACACTATTAGCTCCACTGTGAGAAAGGATAAACGGGTACCTGGTCCAACCCAGCGTGCTAGTTCTTGTGTTTTAGGTGTATTATTTAATGAATCTCATCAACCTTCTGTATCCATAGAATGGCAGTCCTTGGAGGCCTGCAGCAGAAACACGTGCATTTCTGCATCTGCATATCGCGGTTTGGATTCGATCTGCATGCTAAAGCATGTTAGCAGGTTGTCAATTAAGTGAAAAATATCCAGCATCTGAGAGTGCACAAAGTGAGAGGAAGCAGACCGTCGGTATATTTTGTTTCTTGAAAAAGTGATGACTGGGCGGTATTTTTCCAGTATACATAATAGATTTAATATTTTCCTTCTGAAAAACTTGTTTCAGTAGAACTCTCAACTTGACAATTGAGAGCTCACAACTTGCCTAATGAGGAAGCATCAGGCAGCATATAAATGTGTGTGAGCCTTAAAATAAATTTCAAATTAAACAGGTTTTCAAAGTTATATAGAACAATAAGATCCATGTTCACCACCAAATGTAATACAAATAAGAGAATACAGAATTGGAAACAAAAGGGGAGAAGGAAACAAAGTGGGGAAAAAACCAATGTCTCAGATTCAAAGTCTTGCGATATTATTAATTTGGAGGTATTATTATTCACTGTCCCTAAGGAAAGGTTGATGTCATTAGTGAATGTAGTGCATGGACAAATTAATGTATGTGCTTCTTAAATACTGAAAAATAGGTGTGCTTGACCACAGTAGGAGATTCTGCACAGATTTCAGATGCTGCCTGAAAATCAGTAGTAGTCCTAGTTCACTGTGGAAAGAGGGCTTTTTTTTTTTAATATAAAAGTGTCTCATAATCATTTACTAAGCTGATCTATTTAAAGGCTTTTGTGTGAAATTAAAATAATTGTCATGGGGTTCGTACAGCTTTAAAAAGTTAACATCTATAGCCTTATACACCATAAAGAGATATGGGTCTGTTCTGCGTGAGAATTTGACCTATATAGGAGAATAATCTGACAATGCAGAGCAGGGAGACAAGGGAGAAGGTGAGCTGGAGCAAACGTTTCAAGCATTGCACAGGCCATGGAAATCTGTGGAACTGCTGGAAGGTGGATAACCTGTGCAAATGAATTTGTCTACTTCATATCCTCGGATGTATAATTCACTTTACATTGTAGGTGTCCCACATTCTGGAGGCTGGGACTGTTTTAAAGTATCTCATCTGAGCCACTCATCTGTCCCTTGAAATGCTTATTTAAAATTCAACTGTCATAAATACATGGAAAGCATGAGAGAAAGTTCTTTTTATGGTTTTTTATGTTTAAAGAAAAATCCTGCGTAGTTCGGCCTTCCCCTCTCCCCATCACCCGGAGTTGCCTGGCGTATACAGCACAGCAGAGCGCTGGTTATTTTAGCTCCCTCTGAATACTTTTGGAAAGTCAAGACAAGTGTTGCATTGCTACAGAAATATCCCTCTGCCTTCTCCCACCCGTCAGGCAGGTACCGAGGAGCGTGCGCGGGTATAACTGGCTCTGTGCAGGGTAACTTTGCCGACCGGCTGATGGCTTTGGTAGTCGCTGACAGCTATCGCGAGGCTGGTTGAGGAACGGTGCTTTTCAACTAAGAACGGAGTTCACAACATTAACGAGGCCTAATGGAACGATGTAAACTTGAACCTTCAAGGAGGCCTGTATGTGGCTGTGCTGCGCTAGCTGGGAAGTGAAACCCGAGGTAACTAATGGCAGGTGCTGCAGAAAGACCGTTGTCTGACCGAGTCGTGTTGCGCCTGGTGCTGGGTACCCGAGAGCGCGGACAGCTGATAGATCGCCAGGGTACCGGTAATGGAAATGCAGGTGAGATGGCTGAGCACAGACCTAAGCACCATTGCTCCTTATTTATTTATGTATTTATCTATTTATATTTTTTTGTCTATCTATTTTTGAATTATAACCAGCTGTTTGCTCAGTCATTTCAGTTATATGAACACTGTTGTTGTACTTGGTATCCTGTTAACTGATTTTGATATAAGAAGCATGATTATTTTATATTCCATCACAAAGCAGACTTCATCTTAATTTGATTAGTATATTCCAATTAAAGGTACAGCATGGTTCAGCAAAATGCTGAACAGTTTATTGGTTTGATATATTTTCTTTTATTTGGAACTTCTGCTGAGATGAAAATTTCACTGGGATGAGGTTTTGAGTTGTATCCCTTTCCACTGAGTTATGGAAGGCAGCCGCTCAGACCACCTTCTTCTGGGATTTTGTCATACTCTGCTGTAAATTAGGTGAGGAAAATGGAGACTTGTGTATTGGACCTGTGAGTACTGGTGGTGTTGCTAGTGAGTTGTCCGAGCATAGTGTTAAGGAGCTCTGTAGGGGAAAGAAAAAGGCTTTTTAGGTTTTTTTCTTTCTTTTTCTTTTTTTTTTTTCAGACTTTGAGACTCAACATAATTCCAACTGGATGTCGTGTTTTCACTGTGCACTGTTAAATACCTGCTGGTCCTGCCACTGTAGGTAGCTGCAGCGATACCTGTACCCTTCTTAGTCACCTTTTGGGGGTTGTGAAGCTTAGTGTTTCCCAAGCACTTTGAAAAGCGCTCTGTTAAAAAGATACTAGGTGTGTGTAAAATACTGCTGTTGCTGTTCCTCCTGAAGCTCGGACAAACTAAAAACCTCTGTGGCTGTAGAAAATTACTGAGTGCTGCATAAGCTGTTCAAGTGCTGCTTTACCAAATCAAAGATACTGTGCTCAAGCACTATAAAAAAGAGAACTCCCGCGGTGAGAGACAGCTTGCTACAATGGCATTCAATTCAAGGTCATGCACAACGTCAGTCACGGTAGGGAAAAAAGCCAAATTAAGCACTTTTAGCAGTGAAAATATATTGAGAAATAACATCAAGGGTGTGAAGATACTGGAAAGGAAAACAGTAAAATTCATGTAGCGGAACAGTTGTGCAAGGAATTTCACATGTACTAAGTGACTTACATTTTGTGTATGACTAACTGAAAACACTTTTCTGACATCATCTCGCATTTCCATGGCTTTGTGACATCTCACCTTTGTTATTACAGCTCTTAGCAAGACAGAATTTTTCTTAATTTGTTGTGAAATGAATGGGAAGCTCATTAGCAGTGGTCACACTGATTTGATGATGAGAGATGTTTGCTTTTTTCTTGAGGCAACCAACAGTTGGAATATTTGATTAAGTTTAAATGTATGAGGTTTCTTAAGTAAGGCTCACCAACCTTTATTCCAAAATACTTTATGTACATGCCGTTTGTATTTATCCTGCATTGATTCTTTAATAATGCAGTTGATACCATTTGAAATTATAAATAGTATCTACTTTGCCTGTTACTGAAGAAATGTTTGCATCTGAAAGAAGAAAAAAAAAGGATTGACATAATTTTGTCATTATCATTGGATACCAAAGCCTGAAGAAAATATTAAAGGTTTTAAACTTTAGTATCATAATTCTTATGATATCATATTATTATATCATATTCTTATATGATATTAAGTAGTAAGTATAATTGAGCTATTTTCAACACAAAGTAATATTAACCAAGGGATATGAGCAGTAAAATTGCTACTTTTTATTGTATAAAGTCTTGGTAAATTAGTAGGGCATGGGCCAGTGAAGAAATAGATGCCATTTTGAGCTCCTGCAATTAAACAGGGGTTAGAAAAATGTCTGATTATGATCTGTCTGTTGATCAACATAGACTTGTGTAGTTTCAAGTCTGATTTCATGATGATTTTAATTTCACACTGAACAAGTACTGTATGTTACCACAATAGCCTGAAGCCCAGCAAGCCGCCACACGGCACAGGAGAGTAGGAACCCTCCTTGCCAAGGAACTGAGCTCATGACTCAAAATCACGATGTGAGTTGACACTTGTCAATAGATAGACTCTGTGACTTCTGGCCAGGTTCGATTCCTTTGCTGAAAAGTATATGACCTGGTGCTATTATGAGCTACTTTCTTTCTGCTGGTTCATTCTGGAGATTTTTAAGACAAACCATGCTGTCTTCTAGTGAAGCAGATGGAGACACACAGATAGTAATAGCAGAGGCCCACCGAGGTTCTAGGTGCTTAGAAGGGTATCTCCTGTTGATAAGATTGATCGTTGGCTACTGCTTGTTTGGATGTTATTTTCTACTCACCGTTGAACTCTTAAACTCTTTTAGTTTATAGCCATGCTAAAGTAAATTAATGAGGTGAAATTTAGGTGGGTTTTATTCTTCTTCTCTTTCTCTGGGTTATGATATTATCATAAATAAGAAAACGGGGGTTATTGTGCAGGAATTGTGTTCAGTAAAAGTGGAATCTGGAAGCATTACAAAATTTAGCAGAGGGGCATATGTTTCAGGGTGGAAATGGAAATCTTCCTTTTTGACAGGTTTCCTTGAAACTAGATTCACACTGGCATCCAGATTTTCCTAGAAGAGAGCATGCCAGAATGCTGCAGTTGGGGCTCGTGCTCCTTTGGAGCACTTCGGTAACTTGGCAGAGCAGGAAAGGCAGGTAGCCTGGAGGTGCAAGTCTCTTGCCAGGCAGTGAACTACACGGTGGTAGTGCTGCAGGACCAGACCGGGCGTGAATGGGCTTCTAATCTTGACAATCCCACATAATCAATGTAAGTACAAATCTAAACTTGAGGTTCCCCTTTATAATATTACAGTTATTTTGATGTAATGTGCTCTGTCCTGATGTATCTTCTTTACTGGCTGGGTATCTACAGCAAACGCAGAGCTGCCTCTGAGACAAGAAAGAAAGATTTTTCATTTCTTCTTGTTACATCCTAATTCCTGGTTGCCTATCAGTAGTTACTCTTAAACTTCTTGTAGTCCCATTGTATGCCTTCCTGGTGACTGAGCTCTGAATTCACTTTTCCTGCTCCTTCATCTCTTAATTCTCTCTCATGCCCTTAACATCAGAAGAAACACTTCCTTTTTTTTTTTTTTTTTTTTTTTTTTTTTTCCACTCGGTGTTCCCTTCACCTCCTGGAGTTAAGAGAATTAAATTCTAATATTAACATTCAATTTGGAATTTTGGAGCCTTGAAACAACACCTGCTCCGTGGGAAGGAATAGTTTTTGTGGTGATGCTCGAATGTGGTGTATTTTCAACAGAAGTCACAGGGTTTGAAATCTATTGCACTTTTAAGAGGTATTTTACATCTCCAGGCATGCTTTCATTTGAAGATTCGCACTCGGGGTTGTTCATCTACTCTTTTTTCCACAGGGCTTACAGTGTCAGTGATACATCTCAAGATGTAAGAAACTGGGCAACAAAATCGCAAAAGAAAGCCTGAGTTAGGAAAGGGGCACAAATACAATAAATTACAGGGTTACACAGCGAGGGCATTTGTAACACTGTTGAATAAACACGTCAGTTACTTGTTTGAATCACTTGCAGGAAGTATCCTCCTAGAATTGCAGTGTTAGTTGAAAACAATGGTCTGATACAAGAGGATTCAGGGATGCAATCTGGGGGGAGATTGTTCTGTAGTTTATATCTTTTCCTCTCTATAGGTTTTTTTTTTTAATCTCTAGCACCAGGTATGTGAGTTGTCCTTTCTCTCAAAATTTCCAGCTAATTTATATTTCAAAAGAAATTGAGCATAATGTGCAGATGCTTAAAATATTTGACATGGCACATCCCGTTCTGCCTCAGCAGGTACTTACTGTTCTTTTGGCACTGTTCTGCTGAACAGGTGACGCCTTTAAAATACTCTGATAAGCAGGAATCTTAGGTATAAAATATTACTGCTGTTGAAGTATCGTTTCTGATTTGCTTGCTTGATATGCAGAGACATATGGCTAGCTGTGGGAATGGACTAAATAGCTAAAAATGACATTGTGTCATTTTGGCCAGAACTCGCGTAACAACAGAGGAAGGCAAAAGCTAATGTATTTCCATGCTGGTATTTACACTGGTAGAATTCACAAAAATAAATAACTGTTGAAAAAGCAGGGGATGCGTGCAGTGGCATCTCTGGTATAAGATGTGTGTAACACATGAATCTAACCAAGTCCCAGTTGTATCTTCCTTTGCAAGACCTGCAAAGCTTCCTGTCTCCATTGCTGTATGACAGATTAATTGAGCAGATTAAAACCAGGAATAAATAGTTAGCAATATTGACTGCAAGCCTACAGGATTTGGACAGGCACTAGAAATGAGATTGAGATGTTTTAGACTATTTGTTCGCTTTATGGCTTAGTTGTAAGTACTGAATATCTTTCCAAAATGGTATCCTCAGTTTCTGGTGGAAGCTAGGGGATGGGTATACAGGTTACTGGGTAAGTCTTCATTATCCAGGAGATAAGGTTTCCTGCATCGGACTGAAAATTCTGAGTTCTTTCCCAATGTGGATGGCTTTGCCCATGTACTTCCCACTGTTATCACTGATTACATCAATATATAATCTTTTATAAATTGCCTCACATTAGAAGATCAGCATGCCTTTATTATTTTTTCAGATGATTTGGAATCCAGGTGCTCCTACCTTTCAGGATCAAACAAACACTGACCCTATAAGATGCTGCTTCCACCTATTCCAAGTCCTTCCCAAATAAATCTAGAAGAGTCCTTTGCAATATGTAACACCTTTCATTGATTTCAGAGGGAACTAATAGGAAAATTAGGGAAATTGGTTTTGAGCAAAGAGAGTGAGTTATCTTTGGTGTTTTGTTTTGTTTTTCCCAAATAAATGTAAGTTTCATGTTTCATGAAGGTGAATTATGTAGCACAGAGTTCTGTTATTAACTTTATCACTTTATCTAGTTTGGGTTTAGCAGGTCTATAGGAGGAAACATTATTTCATCTACATTCATATTATCTCTTCCCCCCCCCCCCCCTTTAAAACACTCTATTTTCTCAATCTTTA
>JAVSBS010001291.1:0-11189 GCA_033124195.1 Coracias cyanogaster
CAGGACAAGGGGTAATGGTTTTAAGCTAGAAAAGGGAAGATTTAGGTTGGACATTAGGAAGAAGTTCTTTAATATGAGGGTGGTTGATCACTGGAACAGGTTGCCCAGGGAGGTGGTGGAGGCCCCACCCCTGGAGATGTTCAAGGTCAGGCTTGATGGGGCTCTGAGCAACCTGAGCTAGTTGGAGATGTTCCTGCTTATTGCAGGGGAGTTGGACTAGATGCCCTTTGGAGGTCCCTTCAACCCAACACATTCTATGATTCTAAGTTGGTGGAGCTACTCCTGTACGAACAAGAGTGTTCAGCACTGAGCCTGAATTAATAAATCATGTTGGGAGGGAGAATGTGTTAGTCTAAGCCAAGGACTGGGTTAATACAGCTCCGTGGCTTCCAGAGCAGAGCTGGCTCGGGCAGGTGACACTGTCTGCGCTCACCCATGTGCCTTCAGTTGTTGCAGGTTGCCAGTAACATGCTGCAGATCTTCTCATTGTTCCAGTGGGGGTCCAGAAGCTGATACTTGCACATGGGGCTTTCAGACGTAGGGCTCTACTGTGTCCATCCTGCATTTCCTTCAGCAGGTTGTCATCTTTCTCCCCCTCTTCTTCACTGCCTGTTCCTAATTGCCTCTCTTTAGTTTGCAATTTCATTTGGACCTGGAAGATACCTAGTGCAGTAGAACTGTCGCCTTGATTAATGAATTGGATGGTGCTGTCATACAAATCATCGTTTCCCCCCTGCTCAGATGCACTCGGTGAAAAGCCAGCTGCTCCGTGCTTCTGGTCCAGACCGTGCGGTATGAACAAGGGGCTGGATTTGCCCACTGGTGTGTTCTTGTCAGGAGCTGAGCTTTCCATGCATGGGTGCAGACAGCTGGTGCAGCCCCAAGACTCTTACCAGGGCCTAAGATGGAGTTTATTTGCACACCTGGCTGTCACATCTGTATGGAACACCCCCACAGCCTCCTTTCAGCTCTGAAGCACTTAATGAATTTATTGTAATGGAATGAAGTTGAAAGCGTTAAATGTAGTTGTGACAGATATGAATTATTCGAGGCAAGCTGGGCCTAGGTTTTGGGGCTGGATCCTCCAAATTTCTGTCTTTTTATCCAAAAGAAAAAAAAGAAGAATGTGAAATGCATCTTTAAGAATTATTTTCTTCATTAGGTTTGTGTTTCTGTCTGATTATCCACAGTGCCTTGTGGGGGGAACGTCACCACCCAGAACGGGACAGTTTACTCTCCTGGCTTCCCCAACCAGTACCCCAATTCCCAGGACTGCACTTGGCTCCTCACAGTGCCGGTGGGATATGGAATCCATCTCAACTTCACTCTGCTGCAAACGGAGCCCTACAACGATTTCATCACTGTTTGGTGGGTGCAGCAAAGGGCTGAGGACTGACTGGAGCTGCTGCTAAGGCTCTGTTTCAGAAAGATGCTCTTGCTGATGAATAGAGCACCCATTGCCGTGGTGCGTGGGTAGAGAGCAGGAGGAAGTGTCCTCTGGGGACACCAGGATGAGGATTTGGAATTTTTTTAACTCTAGGTGCTTGGTAGGTCCTTTAGATCAAAGACCGTGTGGTATAAGGGGCAGGCAAAATAGACAAGGTGGTTGTCTCCGAACACGGTTAATGTTACATTCCTGAAAAATGCAGGGAGTGCAAGGTCCGTGAAGGGAATGATCACTGGGTGACTAGGCTGTTCCTGCCAAGGGATGGACACGGCTTCCTTTGGGTCTAGAGAGGACTCTGTCCAGAAATCTTCCCTTTCATGGTGCTCTTGCCTGTGTTGTGCAGCTCACCAGGAGCAATCCCACCCTTGGCCCCATAGCCACACCTCTAAGACCTTCCAGGTCTTTCATGCCGTTGATTTCTATGATCATCAGCAGTTAAAAATGAAGCACATCAGCCCCCTGCAGAGCCTGGGATTAGCAGCCGCTGTCCCACTGGTTTGCCACGATTGCCACGAGGCGGGTGCAGACCAGGAGCCCAGCCACGGGGTGCTCGGTGGCTGAGCCCCGCTCGTCCTGCTGGATGGCCTTCATCAGCCCGTCCCTTCATCTCCAAAGTGCTCTGCTGAGTGGAATAAGGAAACGTCTCTTGGGAAGCCAACGGGGCTTTAGAGAGGACGCTTTGTGAATGGTAAAGGGGGTCTTTATCTCGAGCTGAATTCCGTCGAAGTGAATCTTGTTCGAACTCGCATAATAAGAATTGCCTTTCGCTTCTGATTTCTCTGACAGACGTTTTTATGAGGCTCATTTCTTTTCCGTTTTTCACTCTATCTGTGCCCACCTGTTTATGGACAGAGGCTGAATGAAGAAAAAGCCACTGGTAAATCATTTGCATTTACCAGTGCTCCCTCCTGGTTTTTCTTTTGCAATCTAGAGATGGGCAGCTGATCTCGCTCGCAGGCTGGGATCTTCCTTTCCCGTTTGGAGAAGGGAAGAGAAAATGGCGTGTTACCAACTTAGCCAGCCAGGAGAGCACACGTAGGTGCCCTGGCTGAAGAGCTCATGGCCAAATTCTTGAGCTTGTAGCGCTCAATTAATAAAGGACTTTCAAAATATCTCAGTGTCTGCTGTGCAAAGGGAGGGCAACTCCTTTGGAAAACCGGCCCTAATTCTTCCAATTCTGAGGTTAAAAGTGAAGTTGTCTTTGTAGTTCATTACTGGGTGAGCGCTGCATTGCCAGAAGAGATTAACCTGGTTATAACGGAGTGGGGAGAGGGGCTGGGGGTCCAGGTCAGCTGCCCAGGGAGCTGCCAAGACTGTAATATAGATGTAGAAAGGGAGGACAAGGAGAGAAGAGCACGGAAGAGATCCGGTGCATAGTGTAGGAGGTTGGTTGTTGCCCAGGGTTGAAGACATGTAATAATGCTCTTTTCTTGTGTTTCTGACATACGATTTTAGGGATGGTCCGCAGCAAACAGCCCCACAGCTTGGCGTGTTCACTGGCAACTCTGCGAAGAAATCAGCCCAAAGCTCTTCCAATCAGGTCCTGATGAAATTCCACAGTGACGCAGCCAACGGAGGGATTTTTGCCATTTATTTCTATGGTCTGTAATGTGCTTTATACCTGCCTGTGGGGTGCGAGGGGTGTGGGTCGGTTGTGGCTTGTGGGGAGGATTAGCTCTGGGGAAGAGACTATGTGAGAAAGTACACTTTTACCTGAAGACTTCCACAAAGGGCCCAGTTTTAGAGGCTTGAGGTTGAAGGTCTCTCATGCAAAAGAGTGCCCGCAAGTGGTCACGCAGTCTGCAGGTGTGGAAATCCATCTGTAACGTGATAATTCAAGCACAGATCAAGTGCCTGCAGACTAACAGCCGTGCCAAGCCTACGCCTCCCTCAAGGCGATGCCTGTGAACATCGTCCTCTCCATGGCAGATCCCATTATGGATAGCTCTGCTTTGCTTACCTCCAGCTCTCCTTCCCCGCGGTGTTGGCTGGATGCAGCGTTGCCTTTCCGGTGCTATGCTAAACCAATTGGGTCATCTACAAGAAAGGCAGAAAAGAGGATCCGGGAAACTATGGACCTGTCAGCCTGATCTTGGTACCAGGGAAGGTCCTGGAGCAGATCATCTTGAGTGTCAAACCAGGGGGATATGGTTTAGGGGAGAAGTTTGTAGAGTAGGGTTGATGGTTGGACTTGATGATCCCAAGGGTCTTTTCCAACCAGCATGATTCCATGATTCTATGATCTTGGTGTCCTGTTTTAAAGGGCAGCTACGTTCCTGCTTGAGAGGTTGCTTCATTTCTTTAGGGAGAACAAGGATTCCCATAAATCCCTGAGTAATTTAGGGATTGTTTGGTGAGTTCAGCCCACACTAGGGAGATACCGGGTATTATACTGAAACTAGAGCATTTCCTTTCCACCCCTAAACAAGAGCCCAGCTTCAAATCGGATTAGCCAGCAAGTTCCTACAGCAGTACTGGGCTTTGGAGAAGTGCACGTGGAGACCTCCTCTTGCTTCGGTAATTTGCTGGCAACAACGTCAGCAAAACCTTGCATGAGTTACGCGATGAATCTGCGCAGAATGTCTTTGCTTATGTTCAGTTCCGAAAGGCAAGTATTGTACGGATAGGCTGAGTTTAAAGAATGCTTGCTAGGCTTCGGAGGGAATTGGTTTACTGCTGCAAAACACTGTAAGATTTATATTACCAGACAATGGCACGTATATAACAGTTACACAAAAAATGATGGCTGAGGCAGTTTGGCTCAGAAATGAGCGGTATGTAAACACTGCAGCAATTCAGCGAATGCTTCCTTTTGTAATATGAATTAGATCCCATCATTGCTGTGCTTAGAGCCCATCAGCATATGGTGCTGTTCTCTCATCTTCAGCTGATGTTTCTTTAGCTTATGGTTTATGGGGGGTGTAAAGCCCCTCGCAGGCGTGAGCGGCCTGGGGTTGGTGCTGGTCGGAGTCAGAGTGGTCCAGCGGTCGTTTCTAACCAGCTGGGCACTCTGGCAACTGCTTGGCCTTGGTTGTTTTTTTTTTTTTGAAGAGTCATTTACTGGCTCATTGCTCCCTTAACACGTGGGACTTTAGTATAAAGCCTAACCTCAAAAGATTTTTAAGCGGTTGAGGTGGTTGGCTCCAGGGTGGGATTCTTCCCTCTTCCCCAGGCTCTGGTTCCACCTCTGGTGTCTTACACACCATGAAAGGTGTGGGGAACGAGGAGACGTTTTCTCACCGGGCTCGGGCAGCGCCGTCAGTTCAGTCTGTGTCATCACCCTTTGGGGGAGAACTGCAGGAAACGCGGTTTCCTCGGGATCTACAGCAATGTATATTTTCATTCCTGTGTCTGCGTGCTGGCAGATCTAGGACATAGGAGACGTCCTCCTTCAGCTTTAAATTGCCTTTTTCCCACGCGGTGCTGATCAGCACCGTGTCAGGGAACCGTTGCCCTTTTAAATGGCTGCAAAGAAACGTTTCCTTAGGGTGGAGGAAGGGAGACAAAAGAATGATTCACAGAGCCTAAAGATTCAGTAGCATCCCTTGAAAAATGATGATGTTGCACCTATTATTAAATGGGTTAGTTCAGGCGCCGGCGCGAGCTGATGTGCGAGTGATGGGAGAGGGTTTTATGGCACGGTAACTCAAGGGGGTCCCAGTGTGGTTTCAAGGACGGGTCTCTCTTTTGTCCTGGTGAGAACAAATGGATGTGCTGTTGAAAGGAGCTTTACCAGTGCTGTATCACCCATCTGCTGAAGCCATCTTAATCACACCTCGGTATTGAAGTATGGCCCATTAAGGAGAGATTAATGCTGGAAATGCTGGGTTATCTTTCCACTTGAATAGATGCTGTCAAGCACTTTTTAAATAGCGTTTAATTCAAATTTTTGTTACGGTTTCCTTTCCTTCTTCCCCCACTGTCAAACATCTGTTTAAAAGATTGCAAATAAGCGTGTGTCCTCCGGGGATGGCTCTTTGCTGTGCAGCAGGCTTCTTCCCTGCTGCCTCCCGTCCTCGGCTCCTCTCCAACCCCATGTTGGGCTCTCTGCTCCTCCGTTCTCTGTGCTGCCGCGGTGGATTGCAAAGAAGGGGCTGACTGTTGCAATTACAGAGCTGACACTTCCCTTTGGCCCTGCCTGGGCTGAGTTCAGCTCCCTGGAATAGCACAGTGTTTGGTTTTTTTCTTCCCCCTTGCACACATGGGGTACATGAGCCCATCCCTCACATTAACCAGGAGCCCCAGACCTCCGAACATCACATTTTTCCACACACCTTTTGGGAAGGTATTATCCTATCCTGGGTTAGGGGGTAAGGAAATTGGGGCAAGACATTGACTTCCTACTTCTGAATATGTCTATTTAAGCACTATCATAAGCCTTATTAAGGTTGCTGCCAGCTCTGCCAGCCTTGCCGGGGTGTGAAGAGCTCGACATCATGGAGTTAGTAGGAATTAATATTCAGTGCTCCAGCATCTTAAATTAAAGGGCTGATATAAATTTCAGAGGAAGTTGTGCTTGTCCAGGGTCAGGTGCAGGGGGAGCAAAGATGCTGAGAAGTGCTGAGCAAATAGCAGAAAATGTCTTTCATTAATATTCATTTAGTTCCCAGTACCATATTTTCAATTTAACCGTGCTCGCAGCTCTTGTGTGTTTATTTTCATAAGCAGCCGCGTGCTTGAGCCTTACGCACCCATGTGCTTGGAAGCACTGCATTGCTTTTGCTCCGTGTTAGCTGATCTTTAATTTTGAGTAGAAAAATCGCTATTTGCAATGTATTTGGTCAAGTGCATGAGCCATAAGGAATTGTTTCTGCTTGTCAACTGGATTTCTTCTTCCCGTTTAGCCTGAAAAAACGCCTAATTGGGCAAAGAGTACAAGGTCTGCCCTGGTTTGCCTTCTGTAAGGCGCTGACACCAACCTTCCGTAGGTTACTTTGGGAACTGCAAGCTTCACAGAGGGTTTGCAGCTGAAAACATAAGCGCTCCTGGAATTCTTTGCAGAGGAAATTAATGAATAATTCCCAGTTAAAAATAAATCAGTGAGTTTTGCGATCTCTGTTCGAGGACAGGTGGTTAAGGGTGAAATTCTCTGAATAGTTATTGCACTTTGCTCGGTGCTGGAGCGGTCTGAGACTCCCCCTCTTCTGCGGTTGACCTAATTCCACTGAGGTCACCAAGATCTTCTCTCTTAGTATCTTTTAGTTAGTAACATTGCCTCATTCAGGGTTCATCCAGACACTGTCCAGGCACCTGTATCTCCACAGACTGACAAAAATCTGTTTCCTATTAGGTGTAAGAAACTGGAGAAAGCCGCTTTGGGGCACAGATACCCAAAACCATCTCCGTAGGGTTTGAAGGAGGAAAGGGCTGGTTGCGCTTTTGCCGATTCCTTCTACTTGCGGAGAGGGAGGATTTGCTCTGATGTCTGTTGTGCTTAGCATGAGATGGCCATGGCCACCTTCACCCCCAGCTTAATGTCTCCTGCTCTTCCTTTGCTCTTTCAGCCTACCAGCTCTTCAGGTGTCAGCCTCCGACCATCGTTCCCAACGCAGAAATCATCACTGAGAATGAAGAATTTAACATAGGTAGGCTCTCCTGGGCCTCTCCACCCTCCTTCCGTGCTCCCCAGCTGCCGGGAATGCTCCCAGGAAGACCTGCGTGTTGTCACCCCGTATCTGGGGTTTCGGGAGCCCTCTTCATGTGTGTCACTGTGTGGCATGAGGAGCTGAGCGTGACCTGGCTCAACACCCAGCATTCACAGAGACTCGATTCGATCCCATTGTCCCGAGGCTTTTCCTCTCTGTTAGTACAGAAGAAGTGGTTTGGCTTTTGTGAAAGCCCTGAGCTTGTTCAGAAACACTCACAAATCTTTGTCGCAATAATAGTTTTTCAGGTGTTTCAAACAAAGTGTTGTGTGGAAGCTTAGAGGCCATTATTCTTTCTCTTTTTTGAGAACCTTTCACCCATATCGACTGCGCCTTTTGTATTTTTTGCTGCTGTTCATGGCTACATCCACATTTTTAAATGTGTCTGCAACCAGCGAAGTAGCCGTGATTATTTTCTAAAGCAGCTTTTCTCCGTCTGCTCCCTTTGAGGGAAATCTCCACCTGAAATAGCTTGCACAAATCATAGTAGTCTCAGTGGCATGACAGTAGTTTATCCCAACTGAGACTCCAGCATGCCTTCCTATGCCTTTTATTTCTGCATCTACACCTTGTATTTCTGCACAGTCATGCCAGAGCTCAATGGCAGAGGCACAGTCGAGAGGTCTCCACACCCCATGGTGCTTTCTTCCCAGCGCATGGTTCAGCCGTAATGAATTGATCCTTCTTTTAGCTCAACGTGGTTTCTGTTTCTGTCTGCAGGTGACATAGTGAGGTACCAGTGCCTTCCTGGCTTTACCCTGATCGGGAATGAAATCCTGACCTGCAAACTAGGCACTCACCTCCAGTTTGAAGGACCTCCACCCACGTGTGAAGGTAAAGCCAGGGCTGCTCAGCCAAAGCTTTCCCTACCCCGAGACTGCTGCAAGATGTGGGGCTTGGGAAGGGAGGGAGCAAGCTGGATGGCAGCTAGAGGAGGTTTTCTTGTACATCCAGTGTCTTTAAGGTTAATTCTCAGATCTCCAGGGTCCCAGTAGTGCAAAACCACCCATCAGGACCTTGTGAGGAGGGGAGCGAGACACCTCTGTGAGAGAAGTTCCTCCGCCCCTTGCTGGCTCCAGGGATTTTGCAGGGTCTCCTCAACACCTGGAGGGGTTTGCCTCATGTCGGGTACCCCTAGATTATTATACCCCAAGCTTTACTCAGGGGTATATACTTGAAGCTCATACTTTGCTGAGCAGAGGTCTGGCACGCCGTGTGTCTGCGTTGGCCAAGTCGTTCTACCAGTCATCCCAAGGTCCTTCTGTTGCGCGGGGGGGAGGAATCCTGCGCTGACGCTTTGCCGGTGATACGTGAGCAGCCGAAGGAAGCGCGGGCTGCAGCGAGGGGAGCTCCTCCTGCGAGGCAATCCTGCGAGGAACAGCTTCTCTATTAGTGCCACAGAATGTATTACATGGGAGAGAAATGAAAGCCCCAAGCACGCTGCGTTGTACACCTTGCTGCTGCTCAGGAGGGATCCCAAAGATGTTTCCGCGCTGCCACGTTACCTTATTTATCCTTCGGATCCCTGCTGGTGCTTCTGTTCGCTCCAGCCGTGATTATTTCATCTCCTTCATTCCCTCCTATCTGAACATTTTTACCATATAATGGGATATTTTTCTGTAGCTTTATTCTCTCAGAAATAGCATGAACTGAAGGAGAGAAGGGGAGGTCATTCAATTATTTACTGATGGTTGTTAGCCTGGGGGTAAAGGGACTGCTTAAATTACATCTGGCCACCAGTTTATAGAGGTCAAAAAATCACTGATGGGATTAAGGATTTGGAAAGAATACACTGTTCTTTCTGGATAGTTCTGGCTGGTTTCTATTAATACAAGTACAGCATTTGCACTGGGCTTTGGTGACGATTACAGATAAATAAAGATCCCTTTCTTTTTATGCTTTTTGCTCCCTTTGTGTGTTTGCCTCCGCTTCTGGGAGGTTTTTTACTGGCCTTTTTATTTAGCGTTTTCAGCTGAATTTAATATTTCCTGCAGCTGAGTGTGGTGTAGTGATTAGAGAACGGAGTTCTTAGGTCCCAGTTAACAACTCTGTGGGTGAACTGGGACAAGCTGCTAGTTCCACACCTTGTTCTAACCCGGGTAATAAAAGTTTCCAGGGATTCCTGGGGAGTCTTTTGTAACTCGAGAGTAGTTACTTGGGTACAGTGCCGGTCATTTTGAAAGAGATTGCAATGATGCAAAGACAGCTGAAATTGTTTGCTTGCATTGTTGTTTTTTGCCCCTTCCTTGAAATGTGGCAGTTGCTCGGGTTTGTGGAAACACAACGTGCTTCATTCGGAGCCTCCGTCAGGGTCTGGGGGTTCTCCGTGAGCCCCAAGGGTCCAGGTGTGCAGTAGATGTACATGGGTGGGAGTTGTGCTTTATCTCACCCTAGTTCATCAAGACAGACCTTCCTGGCCGTAGTATCTTGTGTTTCCTTCCTCTGCAAAAGAGGAAAATCAGTTTTCTGTTGTGTCTGCTCCCCGTTCCCTGCAGTGCACTGTCCGATGAATGAGGTCATGACGGACTCCACCGGCGTAATCCTCAGCCAGAGCTTCCTGGGAAGTTACCCTCACTTCCAGACCTGTTCTTGGGTGGTGAAGGTGGAGCCTGGGTATAACATCACCCTCACCATAGAGTACTTCCTGAGCGAGAAGCAGTATGACGAGTTTGAAATCTTTGATGGTAAGAGGTTCACCAGTTTGGCTGGTGTGGCAGCTGAGGGAAAAGGACAAAAATGGCAGAGTTTTGTTGGCCCTTAACCTCTGTTCCCAGAGCAGTCCGGGGAGAACTTTCCACCACTCCGCCGACAACCTTCTGCTGGACTTTAAGAAAGCTCTCCCGACTCATTGATTCTCTGCATAAGAAAATAGCAATGATTTGATTTTTGTGCATCTGAAGTATTTTTCAAAAGGACAGGAGTTAGCAGGCTCCTGGGAGAAGCTGTAGCAGGAATTGTTGGGAAGGGACGAGTTGAGAAGGTGGGAATTCTCACCCCTGAAGCTCATGCAGACCAGACTTTCTAGGCCTCTGAGCTCTCCTGAACTGAGAGGTGATCTCTCACTCTTCACCGTGAAGCAGCTTTGTAACCCAGCGCAGGTGCTGTGCTGATGCTCCCGTGGTTTCCCATCGGGACCAGAGCTGAAGTCAGGCTGCCTGGAGCAAGATCCTGGTCTTGCTGTGATCAACCAGGAGGTTTGATTTGCCGTTGGTTTCCCAGGAGCCGGGTGTCTGCACTGGGACTCGTGTTCACAAAAAAGCCCAGAGCGTGAGCTGCCGTTCCTGGATTCACCGTGAAATCTCCAACGCTGCAGCTCCACGATATGCCTGTTCCTTCTGCCCAAACACACTCCTGCACATGAGACCCACAAGTGACTGTGTGTCAGCCCTGACTTCCTCTCCTTCCCTCCTTCCTGGCAGGTCCCTCTGGTCAGAGTCCACTTCTCCTGTCGCTGAGCGGGAACTACTCTGCCCCTCTGACCGTCACCAGCAGCGGGAACAAAGTCTATCTCCGCTGGTCCTCTGATCATGCCTACAACAGAAAAGGCTTCAAAATCCGCTACTCTGGTAAGTGCACAGCAGAGACTAGATGCCTCTGCCAAGAACGAGGCCATCTCTTCAGCCAAGGATCTCCATGAAATTGCTGCAGCGGGGCACGGGCCATCTGTGTCGGCAGAAGCTGCCAGGGCTTGGGCGAGCGCGCAAAGCTGGGCTCGTTCAGAGCTGGTGAGGCTGGGGAAGGCAGGTTTCTTTCCAGGAGAAACCTTGAAGCTTTGGCCGGTTTCTCAGCCACTCTTAAGAATCAGAACTACAGGGGTTGGAACTAGATGATCTTTAAGGTCCCTTCCAGCCCAAACCGTTCTATGATATGACCTGAAGGGAGCCTCTAGGAAGGTGAGGGAGGGTCTGTTCTCAAGGGTTTGTAGTGACAGGACAAGGGGTGTTGGCTTTAGGCTAGAAAAGGGTAGATTTAGGTTAGACATTAGGAAAAAGTTGTATAATATGAAGGTGGTTGATCACAGGAACAGGTTGCCCAGGGAGGTGGTGGAGGCCCCATCCCTGGAGATGTTCAAGGTCAGGCTTGATGGGGCTCTGAGC
>JAVSBS010001293.1:0-23412 GCA_033124195.1 Coracias cyanogaster
AGAGTCAACTGCTCATCAGTCTAAAGTATGATGTTTGGAAACAGACAGATATAATAAAGAAAGTAATAATAAGGGTTTTCCCATATGCTCTTTGTTATAATTTCTGTTCAGTACTTTTAGATACATATGTGTATACACACACACCTCCCATGTACGAATAGAACAAGTTAGACTGAAAAAAAACCTTCCAGACCACCTTCCCAATTTTTTTTTCAGTGAATGATCAGCTTACATCACCATGAAAACTGTCACAGTGGGCGAGCAACAATATTTATATATGCAGATAAACACAAGAAATGCTGAAGTTTAGTGTTTATAATCCCCTGTTACTGGTAAAGTCTTCTCTAATTTCCTGGAATATTTGCTGTTTGGGCTGAGGTTACTTACTCTTGTGCTACTTTTTGAACTGTGTCAAATTCTCCTAGCGTGATACTTCTCTCCCACCAGTTTAAAAGCAGGTGGGGCCCCAGCGCCAGGCACCACGCAATCTTCTATATGTGCAGTTGTGTGCATGCCAGCCTATAGGTCCCAAAGGTGAGGGTGTAACAACTCAGCATCGGACGCAGTCACTAAGACACAGCAACACGTCAGGCACAAATATGATGTCCTCGCAACATGCCCTTGTGACAGCTGCCATGGAAAACCTAACTTGGAATTCCCTTAGGTCTCACTGTAAAAAAAAAAAAACAACTTTGACCCTGTAGCATTAGTAGGCAGGGTTGGCTTCGAATCTTTCAGGCACAAAGCTAAACACTACAGGTGTTAAAGTGAAATCACTTCGAGCGTTTCCCTCGCTGCTTTTCCTCTGGTATCGTGCTTCAGTGTTGGTCTATTTAAAGAGCCCTAAGTGACCCTTTCAGCTTAAACACGGCCAGACAAACTTTTATCCCAGACAATTACGAGGGAAAACACGGTAATGTCACGCAAACGTGATCCAGTGACTTAATTAGAACCAAGTTAGCAGCGCCGGAGAGAAGCTGTAAATCTCCTGAGCCTCCTCGGGGGGCTGTTGCGGGAGGGCGAAGCCCTCGCAGCGCTGGGAAAGGGCAATACAAGGGCGGCGAGCCACAAAAACACAACACGGAACGACAACAAAAATCCAGCCCGCAATTTACAGAAAAATTTTAAAAAGAATAAAATAAAAATAATTTTAAAAAAAGCTGTATATTTCTAAAGGAAAAGGTTAAAAAAAGCCATTGAGGAGAGCCCAAAGAGTTAATTTCCAGCAGGCTGGGAACTGGGAAGGCTCCCGGCGCCCTCTGGTGCGAGGCGGCAGCAGCAGTGGAAATTTCCTTTGGAAAGCAGCTTTGTTTCCAAGTTCAGACAGATTCAAATGACTTAAACGTGCCGATGGGACGAGGGGTCATTTCCCCGAGCGACGATGGGGGGACAACAGGAGCGTTGCTTAAGGGGCAGCTTAGTTTAAGGGTGATGGAGGAAGGTTGCTTAATTTTTTTTTTTAATTATTATTATTTTCTCTTAATTCTGCCTCCCCCCCACCCCCAACCACCACCTATTTCTGTTCCAGAGTCTCAAGTTGAGCCGGCTGCGGTATGAAGAAAGGAGCCTTGAAAACCGGGCGGTGAATGAAAACATCGCAGGCTCCCCGGAATAATGGTTGCAGCGTGACAAACATCTTTCCAAAAAAAAAAACAAAAACCCCAAACCCAACAACAACAAAAACCACCAACCAAAAAAACCCCAACAAAAACCACCCGTGCACGCCTGTTTCCCTCCAGTCTGGAGTTTCCAAGGAAGGGCTAGCCTAAACGAACACGGAGGAGAAATGTCTTCTTCCTACATGACTTTAATATTAAGCGGGAAGAGCCTCCAAGGAGGGGGGGAAAAAAAAAAAGAAAAAAAAAAAGCATTATTTATTTCAAGCACCTCTCCCTTAAAACTAAAGGACAAGGACGCTGCCTATCTCAAATCAGCACCCTTATTTTAATTGCCAGGAGAGCGTGGAGCCTTCTCTGCTCTCCAGCTACGAGTTCAGATTTATTTTTTTATTTTTTTGACCTCTACAATAAATAACAAGTAATTTGTAGCTCCTTTTGAGAACCAAAACGCACAAGCGCGCACACACATAGAAGCCTACCTATAATGGAAAAGGGGTCGACAGTTCAAAACGAGAGAGGAAACCGCAGGATTAATCCTTTAGGTACCTGCTGGGAAAATACACTCTGGTTTTAACCCCTGAAAAAAAGGAGGGTGAGAGTGGTGATTGCGGGGGTGGAGGCAGCTCACCTTAACCTGGTGTTTCTCCTTCATTCTTAATACCTCCTAAACCGGCCCATCTTCCAATAAACGCATCCTCCGAGCCCTTCAAGAGACCTGACAAAAAAAGCAGGTACCGCTTTTTAGCGGAGGTGGGGGGTGGACTTGCATCCAGGGGGCTCCGGCTGCAGGTCCGCCCCTTGTGGTTCTAAGGTCCTTGGCAGTACCTGGTTACGGAGATGATGTTAACGGGGGTTTTTTTAGGTCGACTTTGCCCGCATCTTTACCTCTCGGCATCTTTTCTACAGGGGCAGGAGGCGCTGGCTTTCTCACTCAGCTAAGGACAAATTTACCTTATAAAAAAAAAAAAAAAAAAGAAGAAAGTTTTTTTCCTTGTTAAGGAGGCGCTTTAAAAAAAAAACATTATTAATTTAAAAAAAGAGATGGGGGTCGGGCTTTTGTCGTTGACTTTGTTCGGGGATTTTTGTTTGCTGGGGGTTTTTGTTTGTTTAGGTTTTTTGTTGTTGCTGTTTTGGTTTTGCTTTTTTTTTTTTTTTTTTTGGAGGTTTTTAAAATAAGTGCTTTCACCTCCCGCACTGACAACGTTTGGGAAAATAAGCGGCAAGTCGCTGACGGCCGCTCTGATTTTTGCATACCAACTAAGACACATTTCCTTGGGGAAAAACATATATATGTATACAAAACTAAATACAGTTTATTTAATAAAAGCCAGGAGATTGCTGTTGTCAAGGTGCGGGCGAAGATCCGCACCTAACCTGCTTTGTACATGCATGTGACTCTTCCAGCCTAAGCTCTCCCAACGAAGTGCTTTGAAAGAGAGATACTTTTTTTTTTTTTTCCCCCCCAACTAAAGGACCGATTTTGCAGCCAGCGATAAGTCAAAGCAAACTGCCGCCGAATATTTGTAGGAAGGGTCATCTGCA
Organism: Coracias cyanogaster; assembly: GCA_033124195.1. NCBI lineage: Eukaryota > Metazoa > Chordata > Aves > Coraciiformes > Coraciidae > Coracias > Coracias cyanogaster. The sequence goes on from JAVSBS010001293.1 coordinate 3,162, forward strand.
GGCAGATGTGTCCTATTAATAGGACACAGGAAGAGGCGGGAGAGCAAACGCCTGCCCTGAAGACAACGTGGGATGTTATCTGGGGTATAACAGATTAAGGACAGGGCACTGGAAATTCGTACTTTGTGGGTGCTCAAACGCGTCGTTATTTCGCTTAAATAACATTTTAGAAGAAGCTCCCTCGGCTTTCCTTCTGGAAGTCTGCGGGATTATTTGGAAGCAGTAGTAAAATGGAGGAAAAAAAGTAACACAGACGACAGCTCGCTGTTGGGAAGCTACCCAAGAGTATAGATTATAGACGTTCAACCACCAAGGACTCTCTTGCCGCAATTAGTTTTAAATCATAAGCATATAAATACAGGAAGTAATTATAAGACCATATCGGAGTTTATCTGGAAATGACTGGAAAATAACAGACCATTCCTGAAAACTGCCAGTATCTTGCAGAGAAGCCTGTTGATGCTGAGTAATTGATAGTCGGCGGCAGAAAATAGGGTGGGGGTAGAAACCACTGTCCCCGTGCTTAGAAGGCAACACACGATGCGTTGCTAAAAATCCCGAACAACTAATTGTTATTTTTTGTGGTTAAAATATTGGCTGAAACCGTAGATGTTAAAGATCTCTTCACAACACGCTGCTACAGACGTATGGAACATTTAAAACACGACCTTAACAGTTTAAGACGTAAGCATTTTAGGTAACAAGACTACGATAACTATTCATTTTCCCTAATGAGAAATAATTTGGTTTTCAATGAATTATTTTCACAACAGAGAACTCACAAAACAAGATTTCAGTATTTTTGCTTGAAGTTTGTTTTTTAAATTATTATTTATTTCGAGGTTTTACTGGGGGGGGGGGGTGTTTGGCTGGTTGTTGTTGTTGTTGTTGTTGTTGTTATTATTATTATTATTATTGCCCACTCTGTGTCTATGTTTATTACCTTAGTAACAATTTCCAGAAGAATAAGCAAAAAATATGGAGGCGATGAGAAGGGCCTGACTACACTTCTTTAATGAAGTGAAAGATAAAAGTTGCATTGGGTTACCTGGGAAGAGAACGAGGCCCTATGAGAATTACTGGCGGGTGTCCTCTCTGCAGGCAGCGGGTTTATTTTCCTTTCTCCCTTCTCTTGCGAGAAGAGACAGACACCCACCCAAACACCCATGAGGGTACTCGCTAGGGTAGGAGTGCATCCCTAGGATGTGGGGGCATTAGCGGCAGGGGCTTGGAGCCGCCTGTACCTTCCTGAGGGCAGAGTTGTTAAACCGGGAAAGAGCGCCTGAAATCTCTGTTCCCTGCCCGAAATCTCACTGGCACCTCTCCCCGCAGCATCTCCGCCTGCGCGGCCGTGGGGAGGGGACAGGGGACACGCGTGGCAGCTGGCAGTCCCTGCCGCCTCCGTGTGCAGGGAGCCGGAGCAGGACCTGCGACAGCAGGACCGACCGACCGACAGACTGACAGACGTGTTAGCCGGCTCCCAGACGGCGTGCTCGCTGGCTTTGCAAAATGCTTCTTTCCACGGCAGAGCGAAAGGGGCTTAAACTGAGTTATCGAGTATCTCGCAATATTCTGCTTTCATTCACGTTTCAAATAAATTATTTTATTAACGACCCATTAACTGTTTTAATGACCCATGTTATTTAATCATCAATGCCCCATGGAAGTTATTATTTATTTGAAACTTCATTTCCATTTCCAGTCACTCTCCATTTACTGTGGCCATAATAATGCACTATTAGAAGAAAGTGAGAGGGCTCTCAAATAGAAGAAAACAGAGTTAGTGCCACATATTGCAAGACGAACACTACCCTTGGGCTCCTAGTTCCATTTTTAATACAAATAAATGTATTTTCCTGCTTGCTAAGTGCTCTCTATTCCTGTTGATCTCCCTGGAAGGTGTCGGGTACTGCAGCCTTAGGAGAAGACAGGCCACCTTTCAATAAAGGCCTGACTATGGATTTAAATAGTCTGACTTTAAGCACCTACTTTAACAAACAAGAAGCTCTCTAACTTAATTTCAATCCCCAGTTCAGTAATTTAATTTCAATCCCCAGTTCAGTGCACCACGCTCCAAAGACGACAGAAAGATGTGTAAGCGCGTGGAAACAGCATGCGAAAGGTAATGCCAAATAACCCACCAAGATTATCATAAAGGAAAAAGACTTGTAGGGGATGTTAGGACAGGGACAGCCGCGCTTTGGATGGCGGGCTGCAAACTCGTTCATTCCTTCTGGGAAGAGACAGCCCATTCCTGCCGCCGTCCTAACCGGGACATGGGCAGCGTCGCGCCCGTCTGTCCGTCCCCGTAGCACCGGCACCGGCCGGCGGAGCGGCCATTCACGGAACAAGGGCCGCCAATTAACCATCCTGGAGCAAAACTGCCGGGGGCCGAGAACCGGGCGATGCCCCCACGATGTCTTTTCGTCCGGGTCTGGCCTTTGCAACGGATCAGATTTTTGGCTCCGAGGCGGGGCCGTACAAAAAACAACCCCATAACCCAGATAGCCTGATTGACATTCATTTTATTTAAAAAAACCTGCACCTTTAAATATATCGGGAACAAATTAGACCCGAGGTAATGCAAAGTCAGTAACAGAAGCAGCTTTTCTAGCCAGGCATTGTCTTTATGTCTGGTTTATAGAGCGCTCCGTAAAATGGATTAAACAGAATGATCCCCCGGTGAAGATAAGCAGGATGATAAACCACAGTGATAAAATATGACCGTACCATTCTCTACATAATACCTCCGGATTATTTTATAATGGTACATTCCCCGGTTATTACCTCTGCTCATGGCTAACGACTGTGGCGGGGTGGCTGCCAGAATTAAAATGCACGATCTAACCCGGGGAAAGTTCCAAATCCCAGGGCTGACCGTCCTCTCCACAAACAGTAAGAAAGATAGAGTTCAGGAGGTGTAGCGATAAACTCTCATTAAAAAAAAAAGTGACATGGGAGCAATGCCTGTATTTTTAAATTATCGGCGTGATTATTTAAAAAAAAAATAGGTATTTCAGCAATCTTGTTTTTACATTTCGGGGGCCCTGGGTATTAAGTGTTCCATTTCCTTGAGAGGCAAAGGGCAGACCTGGACGTCGGCATTTTAGTATTTTTTTTTTAGGCATAAGGCAGCACAAAACGAAAGGAGGCAGAAGCAGGAGCAGGCAGTCACTCCAGACAAGCAGCACGCAGACATCCTCGCCATTTTAAACAGAGCTCGGCTCCTGCGCATTAAAAAGGACAGTGGAGGGTAGGATTCCATCAAATGGTAATAAAAGCATTGCTCTGGGGACTGCGAAGAAGCCGAGTAGCTGCTTGGGAAGGGGGCGAGGTGCTCTCTCCCGGCTGCAGAGCGCGGCCCAGCCCCGCCGCGGGCCGGTTCTGCCTGCGGGGCTACCGGAGAGGCTCGGCGAGGGGAAACGGGGAGAGAGATACGGGGTACACCGGCCTTCGGGCGGCGGCACCGCCGCTGGGCTCCCGCACACAGAGGCAGGCAGGCGGGCAGGCAGTCACAGCCCTGCACCGCGCCCGTTCAGCGAGACCGCTGCGGTTTCTGAGAGCCGAAAAGTCAAAAAAAAAAAAAAAAAGGGAGGAGAATCGCAACCCTTTCGATTCTGCATTTCCAGGCAGGGCTCTCCAAGAAAACAAGGCTGTCACCCAAGCCGGCGGAGGGGGGAGGACTGAAGCTAAAAGATGTCTGCGTTCCGCCGTCGGGTCCTCCCCGCTCCCATGGCAGCTCCCGGGACCCTGCTGGCTGGCACCTGGCAGGGCCCATCGCCCTCCTGCGGCACCCGCGGGCCGTGACAGCCCGCCCGCTCCCCACGCCGCCCCGGAGGGAAGGAGCCGCCGGCTTCGGGGCGGGCGCGTCCCGGCGCTGCGTGCGTGCGGCCGGGGGAAGGGGGGTCCGGGGACATCTGCCTCCGGGCGGCTGCGCTCCCCGGCCAGCACGGCGTGGGGGGGGAAGCCCAGAGCGGCCAAGGGCGGAGAGAGAAAATGGCGAAAGGCGGGATCTAGGCCGGCTGCCAGCGGGGCCGGGCAGAGCCGAGGCGGCTGCGCCAGCTCCCCGCAGCTGCATGGCGGCAGGCGGGGCGGGCAGCCGCGGAGCGGGGACCCAGGCGGGAGGAGCAGGACGGAAAGGCGAAGGCGAGCCGGAGACGGAGCTGGCACCGCAGCGACCTGGGCTTCCTCCCCAGCCCGCCGCCGGTGCCGCTTGCATACGCTTGGCCGCCGAAGTGCAACGACGGGCAAACTTGTCGCACCCCCAGCTCCGAGCCTCCCAGGCCCACGTCTGCCGCCTGTCCCCACACGCAGCGCCAACAGCGCTTGCGGGCGGCGGTAACGGGTGGGTAGAGGTGGATGGCCCCTCTTCACGCCGCTGGGGACGCGCCCAAGCCGGGCAGGAGCGGCCGCAGCTCGGCCTCTCACAGCGGTAACGGCCGCCGGGCGGAAGACTCAAACGTCCCTTTCCAGAACATTCTCCCCGCAAGCTGCGGCGGGCGGACGGCGCCCCCTGCTGCTGCCCAGGGAGCAGGCCGCCCCGCCCCGCCCCGCCCGCCGCCCGGTGTCCCCGCCCCGCCTTGCCCCGCCGCCGCCGGGGTCTCGTCCCGGGGTGGCGGGAACCCTGCTGTGGGGGTCCTGCCTCTGCGCCGCGCCGGGCTCCCCCCTCAGGGGCACCGGGCAAGCGGAGGGAGAGGATAACAGTTAAAAACGGAAAATGGGATAATTTTGTGGGGAAAAGGAAACCGTGTTTCAAAGCTGATTTGGCCCCCTAGAGTATATACCCACACCCCTGCTGTTTGGACGGGTTTTTGTCAGGACTGTGTCCAGTTTTCTTCATTTACAGCCTGAGGGTTTTAAGGCAAAACCCCCGAGTTGCCGAGTAAAATTAAAAGTCGGGTTAAACTCGGCGAAGATGCTCTCATTCATTTAAAAAGCACGTGCCCATTTTATCACCGCTTTGTGGTGGTTTATAGTTCCATTAAACGGCTCCGAAAATCAGATCGCAAGTACCGAAGAAGTAAATCCAGCTTGTCTAATCCAGAGTTTAAAATATTCTTGTGATGTCACAAAGTGATGGCTTATAAAGTATTTTCATTTAATTAGGAAGCACTAAGAGGATTTCTGCAAGGAAAAAAAAAATAGGCGACGAAGCTGGGTTTGAATTATTGATGTGCCGTGAACTGTCACGATTGCCACTGAAGCTTTTCAAGTACAAAAATGCAGGCTCTGCTCGCTTTTCATTTTTAGGCCCTAATTCTTTAATTATTCAGACATGCAAATTTCTGTGAACAGGGATTAATTACACAGGTAATCAAGGTTTTATTCTAAATTCACTTTTAAAAAGCAAAGATGAGCTGATACTATGTACGGTGCTGCTGACACTACGTTGATGTACCGATACTCTATTTAAAGGTATGATTATGGTTTGGGATTTCATAGAAGGAGAAGGGGGTACAGGTGAGGTCGTGCCTTGCATAAACCAAAGAACGTAATCAATGGCAACACTGCTGTGGTTACCTGGCACAACTTGCTGTCCTGCAAGAGAGAAGGATGTCCTCCGAGTGCTCACTGTCCCCTTCCTTTTGCAGTGATGTGTACAAAAAGATGCAGCGCAGCGTGTGCTGAGAAGTGGGGAGGTCAGAGCCTGTCTCAGATTGGGAAGAGTGATCTCGGAGCAAGAGGCAGGAGGAAGATCCTTCATTCCACCATTTTCTAAAGCTGAGCTGGCCTCTGTCAGAGGTGTCACTGGGTGCCTCCAAGGGTCTGTCTCCTCCAGGAATGTACTGTGTTCATCACACAGTGTCATGGGGCTTTATTTAGCTGCCCCATTCCCACTTTACTTCACTAGTGCTCAGATACTAGTGTGTTGAGTATCTCAGTTTGGGTGCCAAGGCATACAAATCTAGCGGTGACAGGCCGTAACATGGAGAAGCTCAACTTCTGTACGTAAACACTGCACTGTATCATTTTTAATAAATGATGCTGTCAGAAGTACCACAAAATAACACCAACAGTGTGCACCGTTTACATCTCCAAAGACTTCTGCTGCTGTAATCACACTTAGATAGTTCAATTAGCAATTACTTATTTAAAGCTGACGGTTATACTCGTATAGTTTCCAGATACACAAATGTCATTATTTCTTTAGTATGAGTTATGCCAGTAAAACTATAATTTGTTATGAAAGACCTTCTCCTGACCCTTCAGAGTAATGTATTTTAATGCGGAGCTGAGTGCAAGTCCCTGAACAGAGCGAGGCTCAGGGCAGGGAGCAGTGGAGCCCTGCCAGGCTACCACCATCCCACTTCAGGCTATCTGCAGTTGTAGTCGTTTGTGTGAGGCAGTGAGGAGGTGGCCAGTGCCCGTTCCAAAGGTCGATCAAGCTGTCGATCACTTTGGTGTTTCTGGCTTTAAGATGTGGCAAGTTAGAAGGTCAAGATTTGTGGATTGGCCTGTTTTGGATGCTGCTTAATCACGAATGCCTTTGTCAATTAAAGAAATAAAACCATATCCTACAAAACACCTTTTCTGAGTTGCAGAAAGGGAGTTGTTGCATGCTTCTGTCAAAAGAATGGGATCTGAAGAGTTAAGGAGTAACGTTACTTTATGCATGGTCCAAGGAGAAGAAAATTAGGTTTATTTTAAATACCAGAGAATTATTTTTAAATGTTAGGACAAGAGTTAGAGGTCTGTGGAATAGGCACCCCAAGTCCTTTGGAGGCCTCATCACTCTCTTGTCTTTCTCCCCCAGCCCAGAATTCCCGTTGAACTCCAATTGTTTGAGGCACTCTCTGGGAAGCAGGGTGGGGTCCATGCCACCAAAGAAACTATTTTATTTCAGACTGACAAAAATGCGCTACACTGTCTCATGCACGCACAGCGACTAACATAACCTTGTAGGTTCTCCCTACCTAAGTAGTCTCCTCAAGCCTCCTGCAATAGCCGCTCCTTAAAGCAGGAAAAAGAAAATCCAAACACTATCTACCTTTTCCCACCAACTAATCTGCTGGCAGGTATCCAAAAGGAGAAATGGTCCTTTAACTGGCATTGAAGTTCTATTTCTTTAATTGACTGATGGGAGTGGTGATTAAGCAGCACTTACAGTGTTGCAGTTCCGACAATGTTAGAAGGAAAAGACAGCATGGGGGATACTGGTAGAGCAGGGAAAAACAATCAACACATTTTATAACCAGTCACATTCAGTTATATGAACATCACAATGCAATTAATTATATAGATTATATTTACAGTGAATATAAATTTACTATTTGCAAATAGCCTTCTCAAAGAACAGAAATAGTAATGCTCATACTACTCATCCTACTCAGTGTTAATATTAGCATTACCATAGTGTTTTTCAGCCAGCTTGAAGGAAGACATCCTGTTACGAACATACAAGTTCAAGCTCATTCTTTGTCCTGAAGATAACTTCTGCAGTCTACGAAAAACTGCTTAGAAAAGGAACATGATTAAAAGAAATCATGACTAGAGGACACGCATGCTTGCATCTTCTGATGACACTGTCTTGAGATAGGAGAGAAGAGAGAAAGAGACAAATCAAGCTCACAAAAAAATCTGATTCACCCCCTTATTTTGTCAAAACAAGATGAGATGTGAAGAAGGAAAAAAAGACCATCATAAAAAGACACACAAAGACCATCAGCACTTAGTAATGGAGTTACGAAATTTTATTAACTTTGCCATAACAGTAAGGTATCATATATTGCCCTGCTTTTAGTACAGTTTACAGGTGGTTTACAGAATGCCCACACTCAGGACATTCAAACCATAGGGTTGCATGCTGTGTTGTAGTTACATCAACATAGCCATAGCAGTGCAAATACCTTTGTAGATACCATAGTATTGGTGTGACTTCTGAAGAAACTTCCTGCCTAGGGACAAAGGGGGTGGGGGGATTGGGCATCTCCTCTTCTCCCTTATGTCTCGTTTAGTTTCTCAAAGCATTGTTTCTCCTGCCCCAGGGGTGGAAGCCACTTACAGCTCTGAGCGGCTGGAAGAAGAAAGGCCAAGGAGCTGATCTTCAATTGTACGGAGTGAACAGCAACAGATGGATAAGTAGGAGACAAATTGTTCCTCCCATTCCCTTTCTGGAGCTCTCTCTGGATTTAATTATCCAGTGATTTTGTAGCTGTCAGCTGATGGATGTGCAGTCTACCAGTGCCTGCTGGCTAATCCACTTTTGGGCTGTATTAGATTGGTTGAAAAATGATTGAATTAGAATAATATTGTGCTGTAACATAAAACAATAGTGGGAGAAAGAGGAAGTCCATGGAAAAAGTATTATTGGTATCAGCAGAAGAAACTGAATTTCAGTTTCTAAGGGGTAAATCTGAGTTTCAGTTACATTAGTGCAGCAACACAGGGAAGAGCTGGGCATGTTCTTATAAAACTGAGAATTACATAAAAGAAAAAATGAGAGACAGAAAAAAATAGTTAAAAAAATAATAGGATATATGACCTTGTGGTTTGGTAGGAATCCAAATAGAGGGTATGAAATTTGGTTTGTGTGGTCAGTGGCATCTTGTAAACACAGATGCAGAATATAGAGCATGGTAAAACAATAACAATATGAGAAATGGAAAGTTGTAGACCTATCAAAAGAATACAAGTGAACTCCTTTAAATGAGTACTTGAGGCTGACATAGCTGGAGATTTGTCTTATGCCATGAGAATTCTCTGTGTGAAGATTTTGAATGAACCATGTCTAAATGAAAAACAAAAAACAACAAAACTATCACTGAACCCAGAATGGTGCATAAACTAGAGTGTGTTTTGCACTGTGTATCCCTTCTCATGCTCTTACCACTGGATAATGGTTTACTCTTAAAGCAGTGAATTGGAGTTGAGCCCTGAGTAACATGAGGGATTCTCTGTATATCTTAAGGTCCAAGGAAACTCGTTTAGTATATATATTTTTTCATAATTTGTACTTAGTGCAACAAACACACTGGGTCTTTTGATAGAAGTGCGAAAATTGTTTCTGCATCAACAGTATGCCTTTATCATCCTGAACTGTTTCCTTTTAGATATATCTACATACCGGTATCACCATTACCTTGGTTGAATGGAGTCTGACTCAACCTACTCTCAATTTTCTCTTAAGTAACTGGAAAAAGAAAGTAATTTTTCATACTGAGAAATAGACTGGAGTAGACTAGACTGGAATAGAATAGAATATTTAATCTAGTCCAACTGCCTGACCACTTCAGAGCTGACCAAAAGTTAGAGCATGTTATTAAGGACATTGTCCAAATGCCTCTTTAACACTGACAAGCTTGGCACTTCGCCTGTTGCGGTGTCTCTGAACACTTCAGTGCTCTCAGGAAAGATAGGTAAATCATTATTTTAGTATCCAGTGTTTATGAAGGGAGTAGAAATGGTCACTAAAAGCAGAAGCCTTGTACTTCTACAAAATTCCCTGAACAAGCCAAGAGTGATTCAGGGAGTATCAGTATATCTTACAAGATACATATGGTGTCTTCAACAAGATAAACCCAAACTCCTTACTTGTTTCTGTCCCTGGGAGGAAATGGTAATTTTTCGCTGTTTCACCCACATCAGTAGACAGATAGAGAAAAGGCGGCCTCTTAGATGAGAACAGCACCAGCAGTATTGCCTGTAAGGAGCAACAACTGATGCAGTCACTAGCCTCTGCAAATATCTTCTTCAGAAGTTCCGTCATTACAGATTGTGCAAGAGCAGCCAATACCCTGCCCTTCATGTAGGGAAGCATTAACAATCATATTAGTAATAATATCAAAATAGCTCTGTTGCTTTTCGCAAGCCATGAAGACAAAGGTCTAGCTCAGAGTTTTGACATTTCCTATTCAGTGAAGCTGGATCAAACATCTAAAGAAGGTGGTGTATTTATATCCTTTGGCTTCGTTCTTGCATCTTTTCTACCACTTAAATCTACTGTGATCCATTTAGGTTTTGCATCACTAATAATACCACTGCTGTCTTTCATCACGCTATGAGCAGACAGTGAAGCATATAGAGGAGGAACTAGCGGGAACGTCCCTCCTTGCTGATGCAGGAGGCACAGTGATGGAAATGACTCGCACAAAGTCCATTCAGTAGGCCAGCGATTCAGTGAAGACTTATCACTGGGCATGTAGGTTCAGTATACTCAAATTTCATTCATGTCATGACAAATGACATGAACCATGAACCAGCTAGTAGCTGAAGCAACCTGTGACAAAGAATTAAAAGGCAGAAAGTGCCCACTTGCCAATTGTTCGATTTGTATGGGTAAGGGTTGTATTATTTCACAACATTATCAGCAGGATGCCTTGACAGACAACCAGTGTAATACAGCTAAAACAACTGGAACTGAGTTGGTCTGTCAGTGTCTACAAGGAAGACCATCAAGAAAGCCACACCAGTCTGAAGGAGAGGTAACATACTCTAATTTCAGAAAGGGAGCTATAGCCATGGGAGTTATTAGCAGAAACGGGTTCTTGTGGATTCCAGAATGACTACTTTTGCTGCAGGATTACACTCTTGAACCCAGTCTTCATTTTTATTTTAAAATATCGTTGTTGAGTTACAAATTCTTAGAAATACCAGGGAAATGCTGTATTTTCTGTATGTCTTTAATATAGTGGTTCATTTTACCAAAGTGCTTCTCACTCATTTGGTTCCAAAATCTTTCTTCCCTTCACTTCTATTCCAATTAACACATGTCTATTCATTGTCTGCTGACTCTCTTCTGCACACCGTTTTTTTTTTTCCCAATTTTTCCCGAGATACCACATTACATTTTCTGTTCTCTTTTTTTCTGTCAATGTGTAAGTAGGTATAATAGCCACCCTTAAAGTGCTTAAAAAATTTATTGTCCTATATTGAATTCTTCCAAAGTGTATACTTATGCTACATATAAAAAACAGATCGCTCTGTATTACAACACCAAAAGGTAAGATTTTTTTAATAGGGCAATCTCTACAAGAGTTGACATAATGCAATTCTAAAGAGTGACAGATAATTAAGATTTGTTTTCCACATAACAAAGGACCCATACAACAATAGGAAAGTTGAAAAGAAACTTCCAGAAAATTGCATGTCTTTTTTTTTTTAACTTGCCAAAAGTAAATGGACATCTACAGCTGTCAGCCAAAAGAGGGGCTTTCCTCCTTACCTTTATGACCCATTGATTGTGAGAGACATTGTCTGTGGACAAAGTGGGACATTGCCTTTAGATCAAATCAAGTTACCAATTTCTAAAATAAGAAAAAAGAGAGGGAAAAAATAAAATAAGGAGATAGCCCAGAAACCACGTTTGGTAAAAACAATAAATTGTTCTCACTTCATGGCTGGTGGCGACTCAGTAGACAATAGCATAACAATCAACTGTAGTTTGAAAGATCCCTCTTACACTAATCAAAGAGCAAAAGGCAAAAGACAGCATTAGCTCTGGCATGCACACAAACAAGCCCATAACGATTGGGTGAATAAAGCTTTCTATCACTTTAGGGGGAATAATTTACTCAGCATAAAACTACCCTGCATCCAGGGACCCTGCAGACATAATGTGAAGTGGTGAGGAACATCCCATAGAGTGGTACTAGATTTCGGGTCTCTGCTCTGGATTTGGAAGGATGTTGGGGACTAGCCGTTTGAGCTTGGTAATCAGCAATTCTGTGTTGTGCTGCTGGCTTGGCAAGGAGGAAAAGGATGTCTGATAGGTTAACTAAAGAACCAAGACAATCTATCAGTCAGGATTCCTAGATTCTTGACTGCACTTGTTCTCTAGCTAGACCAGACAGTAGACAACCATTAAAAAAAGGAAGAATTATCCTTGGCTTACATTCATTGTCAGATATACAGAGATCATTTCAAAACCATTTCCTGGTGAGCAGTATGTATTCGCTTTGTTTAGGACTATGTGTGAGCATAGCTACTTTACAGCTACTCATATTTACATTGAAAAACTCCATTGACTGATGATATTGTCCTACCATTTCCTACCAGAAGAAGTAGCATTTATCATTGATGCTTATATAACAGCACCTTGTAAATGACACAAAGTTACGTCTCCAATTTGCTAACACGTGTAGGAATATGTAGAAAAAACATCATTTTCTTCACCCAAAGAGAACTGAAAGAATTTAATTTATACCCTAGTGTGAAACCTGCCTGCCCTACAGGAACTGTTTATACTTGCTCCAAAGATCTGCCAGTTCTTCACTTTTCTGGAGGCACAGGTACAGATGCACAGATCTGATGCACAGATACAAGCACAGTGGCACGTGCACTTCTTTCCCCCCTTCTTTTAAAAAAGCAGAAGATAAATTGATTCTAGAAGCCACAGAGAAATGAAGACTTTGTACTAAGGCAGAGTCATGGAGACTTCATTTGCTGAAGCCATAAAATAACTGATTTCTGCTCCTTGCTTTACTTGTTTTGCCATCAGGGGTGGTAGGTATTACAGGAGCCCAGTACCTGCCAGCTCAGTGTCTTACAGGATTTGTTTTGCATACTTCTCTAGGTAATTTGTCCTCCCACTTTGCAGCTTCCAGGGAGCACACTGTACGGGGGAGAAATGGGCACTATTTTTGACACACAATGATTTCAGATAATCATGGAATGGTTTGGAGGGAACCTTTAAAAATCTAGTCCAACCCCTAATGTAGACGCGCAGGTGTCATGCCAGAAAGGCATAATAGGGAAGCTACTGCTCTTTTAGACCCTTGCTCAGTAAGCCTGTGCTTGGTTTGGAAAGAATTTTTATAACATCTTTTATAAAGTATGCCAGGGCTGCATCCAAAAAAAGGTTGAGGACCTTCAGCTCCAGTGAAGGTGATGAAAAAGTAGAGGCAGTCAACACCACTTAAGATTTAGACCCTGGTCTTTACAGAAATCTTGTACTGAGATTAATCAGAAACTGGATTCAACCAAAGAGTTAAATCTGAAAAGTAAAGTATGCACTTTCAAACATCTCATAAATTGCTTATAGCTGCACAAAATACCGCAGGGTGCATGTGAGCACCCCCACATGAAGCTGAATTGCAGCCAGATAAAATATCCTGCAGCTTTTGCTGATAATCCTGATGAAAGAGAGGCTTATTGTAATTGAAAGAAAATGTAGGAAAGATTTGTAGATAAGTGATCATTATAATTCAGTGACCTGGGGGAGGACATGACACAAACAACATTATTTGATGAATCATTGAAAACTGTAAAGGGAAGAGTGGCAAACTGTTCTAGATTGTTTCCAAAGTCTGGCCATTTCTGCATAACTAAGTTAGTAAATCCAATGCAATGAGAGCATAGAACTGCAGTGCAACAGCATAGCTAGGTTATCAAAACCTGATACACAGAAGGAAATATTAAAATATCAGTGTAAAAGGGACAAATGTATTGCAAAGCAGAGCACAGAGAACTTAGCTGTGCACAGCTTTATAAAACTACTCACTAGACCTCATCTTCACCTGAACACCTCTTCAATGGGACAGGATTTTTTAGATTTAAGACACCGGCAATACAGCAAACTCTTAAGAAGTAAGCTAATGAGAGGACATATATCTCAGCACTGTCATTACTGTAGCTTTAAATTAAATGCAGTCCCTCCTAGGTAAGAGCAGTAGATAGTCCTTGATGATAACTGGGTGGAAGAGACAGGAAGCTAAACAAACCAATGTCCTCATGTTTAGGTTGGCAACATGAGTATTATCAATCCTGTGCTTTCAAAACTAATGCCTGGACTCTCCCTCCCCTAACTCCCATTATTAGATTTACTTAAAAAATCAGGATAATTTTAAAAACAGCAATTCTAGATGTGTTTTCTTTTCTTAGAAAGCCATAGTTTCTGGGAGGAGGGGGTAAAAAAAAAAATCACATTTAGGAGGGGCTTTTGGCATCTCATACGTGTGGAAAAAAAATTCTAGAGGTTCTTATTTCATCTGTTACTTATAAACATCAAGCATTGAAAGCCATGCAATTATCTTTTGAAATCTGACAATGATGTACTGTCAAGTGTATATAAATATGGATCATCAGAGTAATATTTAAAAACAGCATGTACAAAATTGAGAGATGATACTTTTATTTCAAATAGGAGGGCACACATTCATACAGCTTTATCTCAAAATAGTAAGCAGTATACAGTAAAACAAATTACTAATTTAAATATGAACAAAGCCTGTAAAGTCTTCGATTTTTATGCAGAGATTGTTATTGAGTCATTGAATGAGTTATTCTTAGGAAAAAATGAATGTTCAAAAGCTCAGTTATGAGATACAGCCAACAATATGGCTGCTGTTACAAATTTTTTTATTGGTTGCTGAAATCTGTTGAATATTTTCTTGATATAAAAGGAAAAAAATATGTTATTATATGTTTTTCTGCACTCACTGTTCACCTTTCAGGATGTTTCCCTAACAGGAGACTGCAACAGACAGCTAGAGCTGTTACAGCAAGAGATGGATGTGCACTCTGACTTTAGACCTAAGATTTCTGGGAAAAGTAGTTTAGAAATCAGAAAGAAAAAAAAAACAAACAGGGTTTAAAAAATATTGTTATTTGCAATTAGCGAAGTTACAAGTTTTTGTATGCTTTAAGGCAGTGATGATCTACTGGTCTGGTGGCAATCCCACATAGGCATGTGCTCCTTCTGATGACAGAAATGCATTTAATGGTTTATCTGAGAGATTATTAGTAATACCTTTGAAAGCAGTAAGATGAACTGATAAAGAAGATTCACATGATTAAGCTGCATCACCAGGGGTATACTGATAAAAGAAAAAAGAGGTAAGTTCATCCATGTTGTGGCCAAGCCAATGGGAATAAAGTTAACTCCACACCACTCAAATTAGAAGTGAGTAAATTCTCTCCCGTTGTCTAGCAATGAAGCAGGGGGCACAGATGGAAGGAGATGAGACAGGGCAAATGGAAACCTCACGGGACCTTAGAGCTTCAAATGTAGATGTCTGGCTCAGTTGGAGGAGGGAACCATTGTACCACTTTATTTATCGCTAGTGCTGCCCCCCTCGACATATTTCTCCGCCTTCTTTTTTTAACGTGTATTCCTACTGTATACCTTTGACGATTCTTACCAAGGTTCCTCAGATTCTTCCAATGAAAAGCACCTCTGCAGAGGGTTACCTGAAGAAGGAATCAAAAGGACTTGCAACTCTAGACTCGCAATCGAGCTACAAATAATAGGGATGAAGCTAACATCGAGTGAAGGGAGAGATGCAGTGGCCCATAGAAGTAAAGCAGCGCCTGATAGAGTTTTCTGTTTGTTAGTTAAAGGGTAAGAATGTTTAATGTTTCTGCAAGGAAGCAATCTCCCTTTAGCATTGGTAGAAGAGTGCCATGCTCCCTATCCCATCTCATCCCATGATTTGGCACTGTGGCCCCTCTGGCCTGTGCATGTCTCACTGTATCAGAACAAAGGCAAAGAGGCTGTTTGCCTTGGTGAGATTTCAGTGCTTGTTCCTGTGATGCAAACAATAATTTCTAATTTCATATTTGAAATCTACAGTCAAGCAATTTCACTGGGACAAAACTTCAAGCCAAACAGGCAGAATAGGTACAGGTTTAGTCTTCACAGGCTGATTATCAGTGCTTAGTGAATTTTGTAGCAGATGGTGTAACATTACAATAGAAGATCAGTTAGGAAAAAAGACTCTTCTATAGACTGCCTAACAATGTGTAGCTTCCCTTTTAATATTATAAAAATTTCAGTACACAATAGGCAGGCAAAAAAATAATTAATATATCACATAAAACTATTCAGTCACCTAACTTTTGAAAATATGATTTTAAGGGGCAAGTGTAATCTAAACCCACCATAGTATCTTTTGTACTCATCATCTGAAAACACGTGTAGCTAAAAAGATGTTTGCCCATCTAGACATGTCTGAGAATATGATTAGAAAACAAGAATAAGCATGTAAATCACAACAAAATTTACTTCTGAGCCCTGACTTTCCTTTGTTGCATTATAAGCAGTTGTTGACCTAAAGACTCGCAACAGTGCCTAGAAAAAGGGAAGATGAGAGATTCCTCTTTAAATAACAAAAAAATCAACAGCAGTAGATTGTGCTGATTACAGATTAAAGTACTAGACTAAATTTATTTTTTCTTGGCTCCAGTAGAAACCTTGCTGAACTCAATACTTAGTTTGCATCCATTTGGGCTACCTTAGTAGGGCTGCCTTAAGCAAACAGTGGACTGGAGGTCAATGAAGATTGTCTCACTGGATTACCTGAAGCATGGAATGAAAGTTGTTCACAGTTTCAAAACCTAAAGTCTCAAACCTTAAGGCTCTGAATTGCTGAACTAATTAGAAGTGTTTGAAGACTCTGTTTTATTAGATATTTTCTTTGTGAGGGCCAGTGAGAGCACTTATGACTGCAATATTAGGATGAAATGGGTCACTTTATGAAATACTAGAGACAACTGCTTTGAGTGTTCCTCTGAGTGCCTGGACACAAACTACATCTCCTCTGGTCAAACTAGATGCTTTCTGAAACTCTTTCAAGAGTAACTTGGGAAGATTTATTTTATATCTCACCATGCTTTATGAAGGAGAATAGAATTTTCACAGCACAGCGGTTCAAACCTGGATCAGAGAATCACAGGCACCACGTCTAAAAGAGACCTTGATGCTTGTAGCTTGTGGTAAAAATCACATACTGCTAAATTTCTGTAGGTTGTTTACTTAACCTTATCTTATATCTTGGGCAGACTTTCTCTAATTCTTAAACTAATTTTGTCTAAATACTGCTCCAATCCATTTATCCCCTGTGTCTGTGCACAACAGTTCCTTACCTTGCCATCTTTGCAATGAGTTTTTGCACATTTGAAGACTATTATCCTCTCTCTGCTCAGTCCACGTTTCTGTAACACAAACACAACTGATTCAACTTTTCTTCACGGATTGTATCTTCTACACATCTTCCTATTGTCCACATATGGGTCACCTCCAGCTGATCTCTATCCTTCCTGAAGTATGCTGCCCAGAAGATGCAATTCATCCACCAGACCAGGCTTCCTACTGCTGCAAGCAGTAAAAGGATTACTTCACAAATAACATATACATACAACATGCCAGTTTCTTTGGGGTATTTAACTTTTTTTTGCAACTATACGATATTGCTGACTCACGTTCTAACTGCTGAACCTTCTTCTGCAGAGAATCTTTCAGACTAACATAGTCAATGGCGTAAGAAGCCAGTTCATGAAGAATAGAAAAAATAATCTAAACCTGTATTAACTCCAGTGCAACAAGCCCATAAAGATCCACTCAGCAAGTGAGGAGGTAATGAGAAAGTCTGTTAGTTCCATTTCACGCTGGTACTTCAGACACGTATCTAATTATACATTTCTGTGGCTTGAACAACGCCTCTCAGCTTTGATGAAACAAAAAGTAAACAAAATTTTTCAAACTAGGATTAACCTGAAAATGTAAAACACGTGAAGCAAATGAGCATGAGCACCTATGTTACTTATTAATCTAGTCTGTTGCCTGCTAAACTGATGAAAGGTTAGCAGGCTTAGGAAATACAGGAAGACATATAGCAGGTAATGAGATATAAAATAGAGGAAAGAAGAGGGAGAGAAATAGGGAATGGAGAACAAGGAAAGAACTGAGATGAGAGCCGGTGGTAATCAACGGTGGGGACAAATGCTGTTTTGCCCAATACCCAGTGGGAGAACAACTTAGATTAACAATGGGAAGTTTAGTTGCTATATAAAACCAGGCTCAAAACTTAAGTTTTGAACTTAGTGCAAAGTTTTCGTTGCCATTGACTGGTCCTGTGCTGGACACCTCGCAAGAGGTATATCCCAAGAGCGTAAGCACTCATCAGATGAATTTCACACCCTTCTGCTGAATCTAAGCTCAAAGACCAGATGACTGAGAGCAGGGCTCAGCATCAGATGCTCACTGAAGGACATCCTGAGTCTTAAATAAAGCTCTAGAGGCAGACAGTGGGCTTGCTAGTCTCTCAAAAAGAGTGGACATCTTAGACCTAGGAAGCAGCTGGATAAATGAAAGAAAGTAATTTAAGAAAAGACTTAATGTGCAACAGCCTGGTAACACACATACAAAATATTAAAAAGTAGTAAGTGCATAAACTTAACATTTACATTTGTTAGGAACACGTGTAAATTGTGTGCAAGATCCTGGTCAGCTATAAGATACTTCTCTTTGTATGCTTCTTGTTTTCATTTTTCTTCTTTTAATCCTTTTCCTCTCTTTCTTTTTCAGCCACATATATTCTGTATATTTTCCCTGAGGAATATTTTCACACTTTTATTTTCTTAACGTTAGATTGGGCCTTCATCTACAACTGCGTGGAGCAACAGTGCCAGACAGTGGCTGGCTTGGATAAATGCAGCTGGATTTTCCCTGCAGTGAAGACTTTGGGATCTGTAACAAGTATACTAGTTACCTGTAGTTGATCTAGGCAGCACAGAAAGAAAAGTATGTAAAGCAGCCTGCTGCAGAAGAATTATCCCTGTTATCTGCATTCCCCAGAAATTTCACGGGATTTTTTCTGATTTTGAACACTACGATTGGAAATAAGCTCTAGGGAAGATGATACGAGCTGTGACCAACAGTTTAAAATTCCTTTCCCCTTCAGCACTGCTCAAACTTCCATTTAATGGAATTTTACCCTCCTCATATTGTGAGGATCGCTCTTCCTCCTGGGATGGAGTACCCTCTCTGTAAGGCCCTACAAGCCGTAGTAACGCCCAGGTCAGGCTACCAGCCCCGTGTCCCTTGTGGCACAGTATGGGTGATGTGCAGTCTGGAATAAAAAAAGAGACCTATGCCTCAGCCAGTGAATCTCGTTCCTGCCATCTCCATTTTTTTAAAGACACTAACACCCAAGTTATCCTTGAGTCACTTCACACCAAGTGGTTACCTCCTGCTGACTGTGCTGTCAGACAGATTCACAGCCTGGCAGGTGTAAATTGGGTTCTCCTCCCTAGATGCAGGAGAAGCCTCTCCAGTTGGGACTGGGGGGTTAATGCATTTGTGAGGGATTGTGAAAGTTGAAGTCCAATGGGCCTTTGAAATACTTTACCACAGAAGCCATTTCATCAAAAGGCTATGGGGAGATAAGAGGACCAGACAGCTGTGTGGTATAGATGACCTTTCCTTCTGTGGGTTTAGAGGAGTGGCTGTTAAGCTTTGTTAGCAGAAGATACATGGGTGTAAAAAATGAATTGCTGAATTTTCAATCAACTGTATCACCTGCCACACCAATTATATTGGATGAGTAATAAATAATGATTGTGCACTAGAAGAACATTCAGCAAATGGCTTCAGCCCACACCTACTTTTGTATTTATTTGAATATTACCTTATATTCAGGAAGTCTTTCAGTATTAATAAAGTGGTATTTGTTTAAAGTAGTTCAATGAGCTTTACATATTTTGCCTATGAAGTAACTATGTGGGTTTCTGAATGCTAATGTAAGAATTATATGTTTTAATACTCTACAGGGTTTCTTTGTTCCTTAAATCACCGAATTAAGCTTCATGAAATCTTCTTATCCTCATCCTAAGCTTTCAGCGATAGTTAAACTCCTATTTGAAGGAAAGAGACTCTGTATCACTTTCCCTAGTCCAGCAGCCTCAAATCAATTAGCTGAAGATACCAGTGGAGTACGGGTCAAGAATACAAAAATATTTTTCCCAAGCTAGTTTAGCAACAATCTCGTTTAGTTTCTTTCCCTGAAACTTCTTGGGTTTGCAAAGAAACACAAGAAAAGGCTTACCAGTTCAAAGAACCAAGGAGGATGCACTAGCCTGATGGTTAGCATAGGGTCATTGAGGAGACAAGGCTCATCTGAACGGCACTCCCGCTTCCACGGGACCTGCGAGAAAAAAAAAAAAACCACCCAAACGAGGCTGCACATGCGATGTTTAGAGAGGGAACACAGCAGGTACCAGTTGTGCTGCCGAGCCCCTCACTCTCTCTTAACCTCCCTGGCCTGCCACAGGTCTGAGCCCCACGCACAGGCCGACCACCGTCTCGTCGGCGGGAGGAATCCCACCCCTCCGGCCCTGTGCGCGGGGCGGGGGAGCGGTGCCGAGGAAAGAGAGGCGGCCCACGGGCAGCACCCGGGCTTCGCGCTCTTAAAGCCGCTGGCCGGGGTGCAAAGGAGCAGCGGGGACTCGGGAACGGCGGCTTACGGGCCCACGGCAGCCTGGCGGGAACGGGCAGCCTCCCGCCCAATCCCCAAGGCCCAGCCGCCCGGTCCCGCCT
>JAVSBS010001294.1:0-14105 GCA_033124195.1 Coracias cyanogaster
CCAACCACAACCACCTGGGGGAAGGCATCACCGCACACAGGTGGGCCAGGTTCTGCCTCTGGGGCCTGGAGCCAACTGGGCAACAAAATGCTCTACTAGGTTGTGACTCATTCATAGGTCAACTCCAGCTCAGGGCCCACAGGCCAGGCCCCAGCACTGTGAAAGCCGTTTTACTTCTGACATCACCTTTTTCCTTCACCTGCTTTGTATTTGTTTTGACTTTGCAGACTGCAAGCTGTTTGCAGAAGGAACAGCCCATTTCTGTTTATACTTGCAGCTTATAACACAGGGAATCCCTGATTTTGCCTGGGACACTTCAGGCTCTGCAGAGACATAAATACAAGAAGTTAAAAGACAATTTTTTTTCTTCTGTAAGTGCAAACAATAGTGTTAGTTTATCCCCCCATCCCCATGGCTTTACATCTGTTTGCTGCATCTTATTGAAATGCTGGCATAAACTCTTCAAAGCAAGGACAACTTATTAGCTGTTTGCCTGCACAACACTGAATGCATTACAAGCCCAGTCTTTGATTTGTATGACTGCATACATCTGGGTGGATCTAAAACAAGAACACATAAAATACAGCAAAGCACTGCTTCCAATGGAAGCCAAAGAGAAACATGAAGAGATGTCACATACCCAAATCTCTTCCCCTCTCAGCTCCATGGAGGATCATCTTCCTCAGAAAGCTCTACAGCAAGATTAATGAGGGGGGCAGAGTGCAAGCATAGAGGACAATATAGTTTTTTTCACAAAAACGGGGACATTTACAGCCCTGCTGAGCCACCACAATCAGGCCTTTTTGGGAAGGAATGTGATTTATAATAAATGATGTCCATAAACCCAATGAATTTGCTGGTTCAGATGTTCCCACTGATTTACATTTGCAACCTCAGTGGTAGCTAGCAAGCCTGGCAGGTTAACAAAGTGGCGTATTTCATGAAGAGCAGCAGTCATGCTCACAGTGCCTATGGGAAGCATAGCTGTCATGGCAATAAAACGATTAGTGTACAGAGGAACAGAAGGGCACTCACTAGCCTGTTTTTAATCTTTTAAGTAATTTGAGCTTTTGAAGGTTAAAGGGATTGGTAGCATGAGACACAAGAACTTTGTAGACATTCAGTTCCCTTTCTTTCTCTGATTTTTATTCTTTGCTCTCCTGATAAGATCTTGGCAAAAAGCAGTGAGAAACAGTTTCACTGTAACCTCAGCAGGTCTGATCATTTAGGAAGACGACCAGACATTACAAAGGGAAATGACAAGGCAATACAGATTCAAAGGCAGCCTTTGCAATTCTATCCAAGGGGAGCTAGTAGCAAACAAATATAACTGTTTTTACAGCTTTACTATACTTTTTGCTTTACTATATTTATTAGTACAAACAAAGTCCTCTTCCTTAGGAAAAACTAGGAGCTGGTCATAAAGTGGATCAACTTTTCACCTGAAAGATGGGTGGAGTGAGGAAGGTGCCTTGTGGTTTAGTGAGGCATAAGGTTCATCAGCTTCTTTTACTGAAGTTTGTCCTTTTATAATGGATTTCCTTTCCAAGAAAATACATTTTCATTACAGAAATAATCATTGCCAGAAGTGTCACAATGTACAGAGAATTAACATATTTCATAAAGTCCAGGCCAGTCTCCAGATAAGAACATTATTGAAATCCATTTGGTAGAAAACAGCTCAGGTCCACAGTTCTGCTCAGCTTAGGTGTATTTCAGCAGTGGGTTTGCATTATTCTTGTATGTAGGACTGAAAAGACATCCAGAGTTGGATTCATCTGGATGATTACATCTTAGCCTCTGACTCTAGGGTGCTGTTATTGCCAAAGGAAAGAAGCAGGCAATTCTAGGACACAATTCATCTAGCTCTACATAGAAATCTAAAATACATCAGATAAATGATACCTGTTGCTCTTTCCCATGGTCTCTAAAGGGATCTTGAGATGAATACCAAAAAATAGACAATGACATTAAAAAAAAAAAATCATTAGTTTTGATATTCTCAAATCTAGAAGGCAACATGTGCTCAAAGCAAGGAGAGCAGTCCGAAGAACATACAGGTACTTGGAAAACAGGAGACCTAGATTCAAGCCTTTGTTTCAGATTAAGTGTAATTTTGGGCTTAAGTTTCCCAAAGACAAAGGGCATAGACCTTTGACTAATTTGAGGTGGGCAGGTTACTTCCTTTTACTACTTAACATTTTCAAAAATAAGCTAAAAGTCCAACTCTGATCCTGTAGTATTGATCAGAATGCCAATGTTTGCAGTGGAGTTATTGACACAAAAAGTACTTATTGATGAAATGCACAAAAGATTTATAGAGATGAGTACGTTTTATCCACCAGTGAACTTAAACTATCTCATGAAAGGAACATGACAACTGCTTAACAACCCTCAGCAATGCTCTGAAATAATGCAGGATAAGTCCTAATGGAGTGAATGTTTCAGTGGCCTAAATTTAACTCCCTGCAGGTCATTCTCTGGGTTCTTGGGTTTCTACCTCAGTTCTTATGAAAAAACCCAGAGGTCTTTAGCTATAGCAAGTAATCATTTGCCTTCCAGTTCCACCACATCCCTTAATAGTCTTCAGAGGCCTTGCTTTTTTTCAATACTGACTCAGAGAGAAGAGGCATATACAAAACATGTAAATGTGAATCAAGTAAGACAGTTTTGTCTCAAACTTGGGAATCTATTGGGGAGCACAGCTTATGGTCTCAAATTCTGATAACTCAGGCAGCAGCCACAGCCAGCATTTCAAACACCAATGTTCAAATAACTAATGTCAACAAAGGACATAATTATCAGAGGATCAAGATCATAAAGTTTTATTATTTAACACGGAACTTACACAACACAAACCAGGCAAAACAATATTTGCAAGCACCTTTGCTCTGTCTCATCTCCAGCTTTCTTTTTCTTTCACTAGCTGTGAATTGGTCTAGCAAGGAAAGACCTACTCAGATGAATAAACACAGAAGGTTAATTTTGTATGAATCAGACTTTACTTGAACTAAACGTGATGGTGAGGTTCAAACTCCCTGGTCACATACTGCCTCAACAAAATGCACTTTACTGGCAGAATGAAACAGTAAAGACAGTGGGACTGTCTTTTCTCTCTTAGGCATGGATAAGGTCTCTGCTAATTTGTGTTACCTCATTTGAGAAAACCTATGGGCTGGAAAGCATTCACAGGGGTGCAGTAAGTACAATCAGAGGCTTAGCCATCATGCTCTGTGGGAACCACTGAATGAGCTGAGCTCTGTCAAACCAGAGACAAGGAGACTGAGGGGAGACATGCTAAAAATCTGGCACAGAGAGGAAACAAATAATCCTGTATCAATCACAGATAGAAGACAAGTAAAGATCTCAGACAGCAACAAGGGACAGTAAAATTAAACATTTTAAAAGCAAAAGATAATGAGCTGCCGAAATAAATAGATTGTCTGGGGAGGTTGTGGAGCATCCACTGGCCCTTGAAAAATAGGCTGGATAAACATCTGTCAGGATTCATTTAGGTAGAACTTGTCCTGCCCATGGGAACATGCAATATTTCTGAATGGCAACTATCAGTAATAAAAGAACACCTAGTTTCTTATGGTTGTCTTAAAATTTTTCTTACACCAGAAGTCTGGGAAGAGCGGGGCTTGCTCTGAATCAGCAGTTCGGATGGACAGACTGTGGCTACTAAAAGAAAATCAGTTCTTCCAGAGACTTCTTCAGTCAGCCCTATTTTAAATACATTTTTCCTTAGCCCATTGTGGCCATGGCAATGAGGAGCCCCTGGGAGCTGGGCTGTGGAGCTTCTGGAACCCCCAGGTCCTTTCACACAACCATGTGCAGCCACACAGTCAATCTACCAGAACAGACTTAATTGAAAATGGGCTTTATTGCTATCTTCCTCTGATTAATTTGGAAGTGTGAAAGTAAACATATGGATGTAGGGTCTGAAGTTAATTTATACTAATAGTTTTAGTAGTGCTTTCTTCCTAAAAGGAAGCCTTAAAAAGTGGGTAAAGAGAATTTGCTGTCATTTTATATTGACAGAGTGGGGGAAATTTGCCATAACACAAATAGGAATTGAGACTATTGAGTACTTCGACTGGTTTCTTTTCACAGTAATGCAGTTCTACTGCTCTGGTGCTATAAGGGACTTTAAGGTGAGTATTAATGAAGTGTAATTGCACTTTGCAACACTCCGCCCACATAGAGGTCTTAAAGGAATCTCAGTGTAAATGAAAGTACTGCCAATTATAGCTAAACTCTGTTGGCTTAATTGTAATGTGGTTATTCAGAAACATTTTACTCTTTAAAAAAAATGCAGAGGAATTTATAGCTAAAATAAGATTTTAAACTGTTCTTAGCAGTAGGGTAGAAACAGTGTTGAATGAAGAGTCCTTACACTGGAAGCCTCCATTTCCTGGGATTTGCATCCCACTAGCGAACCTATTTCTGAATCTTTTCCCTCCTCCATGCTCAGCCTTTGGGGAAGAAAGACAGTTCTAGCATTAGCTACTAACCTTTGACTGAAACTGCTGCAACCTGTTCCTTGAGGTGTTCAGTTTGATCCCAGGCCATTTTGGTAGCTCTCACACTTGTGCTTGAAAACCCCTACTCAGAGGCCAAGTTGGAGAATTACTAATATGATCCCTGTTAAAAGGGAAAGGCTCCCCTACTGTGCCCAGGCTGGGAAACTGTGCATGTGAGGGGCAAGCAACCTCCCTTTCAAGGCTGCAGAGAAGCAGTGAATCTTAAGGAATGAGAGAAATGGTGATTTGTGTCAGTTGTTCTCTCTGAATCTGCAAGCCAATGTACTTTTACTATCTTATTTTTATATCCCCATGATAGGAGTTTCTTATCCAGACTTTGGGCTGAGCCAAAAATTTGAATTATAGAGTGCTAGTAGAATTTCTAGGAATTCAATTCCAAAAGAGAAATCACTTTTTGTCCTTCTATTTTCCTGCAGAACTGAGTATCTCTGAATTCAAAGTAGGACACCATCTCCTCATTTTGAACTTCTTCCTTTTCTAGCTGCTTGGTCTTTCCACAAAGTAACCTCTCTCTAACAGATCGAGAACTATGGCAGGATGATGTGGGACACAAAGTGGCTTTGGTATCTGCTGGAAGCAGATGTGGGGAATGAAATTATCTCAAAAAAACCCAAAATGTAAATAGACTTGAAGACTGAGATCTGGTACTTTCAGTAATTTCCTCTCTATATAGGAGACTTTCAGTAATGCTTCTAGTATCATTAGTTAGCAGAAGACATTTGCTAGTATGGGTATGCAATAACAATCATAAATGGTTGCTCCTCTTTCTATCTCAAAATTGTGAATTACACAAAGTATACTGACAGATAATGAAAAAAGATAAATTATGCACCAGCCTCCACACAGATTAATAGCTCTTTTCTTCAAATCTGAAAACCTGAATTTAGTTTAACTTTTTTCTGATGTAAATATCCACGTGTTCATGTAAATATCCACAAACTCATCCAAGTTTTTTGATTTGGCCCCAAAGAAGAAAGGTAACACAGACAGCAGAGCATTTATTGGCTAGCCCTTGAGAAATTTCATCCTAGGAAGTAAAAATAAACTCTATGCATCTCATTCTCAGTGATTCTTAGAAGTGTTTTACAATTTAAAAAGCATGAGGGACATGTTCAAAGGCACTAACACCAGTCAGGTACCCAGATGCCATTAGGATTCATCAAGAGTCAGATATCCAGCTACCTTTGAAAATCTTTCTGCATCAATTACACTTACTCCCACTTCAGAGCTGCAGCACACAGACAGAGTGGCATAAAATTTCCTAAAGAAAATGAGCACCAGCTTGAGTAGGGAAAAGGAGAGCAAACAGTGATCTGCGGAGCTCACACAGCCAGAAAGTGCCTAGCTAACTAGGGTGTAGTCTGGGAACCAGCAGCAGACAAACGAGCAGGAGAAAGCAACATGCAGAAATGAAAGAATGGAGAGAACAGAACTAGAAAGCCTTCTGAGCTGAAAATGAGTGTAAGCACCTGATGAGTGACAAGTAAGAAAAAAGAGGTGACGGCAGTGAGAACAGATGGATCATTTCAAATACCTGTGAATACGGCAGGGAGAATCACAAAGCTCTTGCTGGAGATGGGGTGCAGCAAGAAGAACTTGCTTGTGTGCACACACTCTGAGAACCAGGTGTGGGACCCAAGCCTCAGAAACATGACCAGAAGACGTAACCTTGATCTCCCTATCCTACTACTCCTCCCAGCAAGGGAATGAGGAGAGCTGGCTATCATTGCTGTGAGCTCCAGCTGCTAGAGACAGAGCACAGTGCTGGGTAAGAAAATGCTCTGTGTGAAGCATCCTTTCAAAGTTTGGTGCCCCAACACTGTACTTTATACCTTGACACCCAAAGCAATGCTTTCTTTCTCTTTCCTTTTCATTTCTTCTAATGGCTTCTTTTTTTTTTTTTACTGTGTTACTACTGTGTAGCAGCCCTGAAGACACAGTAATTGGGTGTCTTTTGTTCCACAGTCTGACAAGTCTTCCCATGGTGCCAGAGCCACTCTGTTAAGCGTGAAGGCCCCAGACGGCTAATGTCTTATCCAGCTGTTAGAATGTTTACCTTAAAAGCAAAACTATACATAGGAAGACAGAGAGGAAAAAAGTGGGGGTTCAGAGGAAGAGAGAAAGGAGGATGACAAAGAGGAAGACTGGCAAGAGAAGAACAGAGAGAGAGGGAGGCTGATCTCATCACTGAATTCTCAGTGTCTGGTCTTTTACCAGTACCTCAGCACACACAGCATTTTAATCAGCTGCTCTTATTTGGCAATTCCAAAACCATTCTAGACTTACTGAATTTTGAGGAAAAAACCTAATTTTCCAGAGATGCCAGTCCCAGGGATTTGACAGAAGCCAATGTCATGGTTTAACCCCAGCTGGCAGTTAAGCACCATATGGCCCCTCACTCACTCCCCCATCCCACTGGATGAGGGAGAGAACTGAAAGAAAAAAAAAAAAAGAGTAAAACTTGTGGGTTGGTATGAAGATAGTTTAATACAACAGAAAAGGAAGGGAAAATAATAGTAATAATAGCATATACAAAACAAGTGATGCACAATACAAATGCTCACCACCTGCTGACCAATACCCAGCCAGTCCCTGAGCCACGGTGCTCCCAACACAACTCCCACCAGGTTATATACTGGGCATGGCATCATATGGTATGGAATATCCCTTTGACTTGTTTAGGTCAGCTGTCCTTGCTGTGTCCACTCCCAGCTTCTTGTGCCCTCCCAGCCGCTGCTGGCACAGCAGCATAAGAAGCTGAAATGTCCTTGACTTAGCAACAACTAAAACCTCAGTGTGTTCTCACACTAAATCCGAAACACAGCACTATACCTGCTACCAGGAAGAAAAGTAGCTTTATTCTGACACCAGGACAAGTAAAAAAAACACATTTCCTCAAAATACTGAGTCTACAAGAAACAAATCAAGTAACAAGCTTTACTGCACAGAAGGAGGAGTACATAAGGTGGATCTTTTATAAGGAGAGGATTTCTATCGTTTAAGGAGGATCTTTCCAAAGGAAAAGGCTGATACATCAGTGGCCTTTTTACCTAGGAATCCATATGTAGAGTACAGCCCTGAAAGCATTTTTCATAATGCTAATGTAAAACGGCAGTGATTCAGATAATCAAGTTAAAACACATTTCTCAGATGTAGAGACCAGACAAATAATTACGCCATATTTCCCTTCTGGTGATACTTTTTCTTTCAACATAATGATGCCCTAATTGTGTAGTAATACTTACCTTATTACAATAACACATACCTGTGGTAGTATTCCAGCTGTGATCAGAGACCAGTATGGAGGATGAGGCAGCCTCTGTATTTAGGCTAAGTCTGAATACATGAAAGAGGAGGAAAGATAATCTTCCGTTCTGTGTGTATAATACCTTTCTCTATATGTATATTGTGCCTACACACAAGAGAACTTTTATGATTTCACTTTCTTTGTATTTCTCCCATGAGGGCTGCATCCTCAACCATGTTATGGGATAATTGTAACAGAGGGAGTGGATGTAAGTCAAGGCAGAACATTTCAGGCAATACATTTTCAGATGAGATGGAGAAAAAAAGAAGTCTGAGGGATCACATTCAATACATTTGTTATGAGATTCAAAATGTGTTGTTGAGATAACAGGTAAGGGCTGCTGAGTAACAGGAAGTCTGTGTGATAAACGAGCCAGCACTCATGCCATTGGTGCTCAGAGTGTGAGAAGAGAGAAGGGAGATAGGCAGGGACAAATGCACGACTTGTTATAGACACAGCAGAACAACTGGTCTTGAGAGCAAGACCTCAGACTGAAGCCACCACCCCAAAGTACATCTACAGTTATTCTAAAAGTAAGGCCAACAAATGTAGAAATTAAGGTCTAACCATATTGGTAAGTATACTATGCTGCAGTGGAACAAAGTCTTCAGTGAACACTTATTTTCTCTGTTCTTTTGGAGAAACAGCTGAATTCAACTCAGATGAAGTTCCCTTTTCTTTCACAAGAGAAGGGATTTATGAGACAGAGAGTGCAATAACATAGGCTGGATAAAGAAAGGGCGAAGGCCACATCCTGTCCAGTAAAATATCTGGAATGAATTGCTGAACTACCAGTCACAAGAGGGCTTTCCAAGTCATATGAGCATTTAGAGGTAATATAGTACCAGGTTACTGAAGTAGGACACTGCATCTCTTCCCTAACAATTAGAAGCAATAGAGTATGTGATTTAAAAAAAAATAAAATATTGTAACTGAAGTATTCAAAAATGTAATGCTTCATATTCTGTGTAACAAGGGATGCCTATCTAACCGAAATGTAGCACCTCTGCAATATTTTCAGAAAAGCCACCTATTTGCTCAGATAGCCTAAAATGCCCTTGTATTTTCTTCTAGCACTAAGTAAACCTTACATCATGTCTTGCCACTTACAAAAAAACTACAGCACACTACAGATTTTCTGGGGGTCTTATATCTGAAGTACTCGAAACCGCTGATTTCACACCTTTTTTATGCAAAGCCATATGTAATCTTTTTAATTTAAAATCTTGTCTCAGATATAATCAAAACTTGCAACAACAGATGGCAAAACCAAGTGAACTATTCAAACCATAGGCACCGTGCTAGACATAATAAAACATCCTTTCATCTTTGTAGGTACTGTTGAAATCTTTAAATAGGTAATTAGTACAGATTTCTCTCCCTTGTCCTCACTGTACGTAGAGGATTTCAGGAAAGTGCATGCATTTTGCCTCACAGTTTCTAACCAGACCCTTGCACATAATCGTTACAGACTTGCAGCAACTGTTTATGTAAGGCAGAGGTCCAGTAATATTTTAGAAGTAGTAGCTGCAAATTAAACCCCATGCAATACAACGGTACAACCTTCTGAGGTTATGGTTCCAAGCATAAAAGCATTTTGGAAACTAGTATTACATTATAAATCATTTATATGGGTACTTTTAATAACATGAAGAGTGGAACACAAGAAAGAGGGACATATTTCAGAAAGACTCTAATCCAGTTCTACATTAGAGGTACAAGAATAAAAGTGAATAACCATCTATCTCAAACCCAGAAATGGTAGCACTTTGGTTTACCATGCTAAGAGACATAAGCCTGACATGAACAGTGCTGTTCAAAGGCTTTATTTATTTATTTGTAGTGAATAGTGCTGTTAAGTAAAGTTACAGTTGAATGATCTGGGAATTGCTGTTTGAAACAAATGTCATACAATAGAGGCACTTGATATACTTCAAGATCTCTTCTTCACTCCCCTACCTGTTCCAACATTTTTTTAGTAGAAATTAAACAGTGTAATTTGCTGGAAATTAGCTATATCCCCACAGGTTCCTCAGAAATTGCTCACAGGCAGCATTAAAGTACCCCGGAAACAAGAGTGACACAATGACCAGTGGGTTTTCAAATGTATACAAACAGCTATTTTGGCTGATACAGCTTCTCCATCACACAAAGTGAACTGGTCAGGGCTGGAAGGGATCCCACTTCTTTCATTTCAGCTGGCAGCCCTCACTGAAATCAGCCTTGACGTAAGTCCCTCACATTTCTTGGAGAGGAGTAGGACCAGCTGAGGATACACACAGAAAGGTTCCTCCATACATGTAAATACCAGACCCAGAATTCACCTACAACTGTTACATACCTTCTTAAGGAGGAGAACTCCTACTCCTTTTGCCCACTGTTAAGTTTCTCCTTCCCCTTCTAGACAGGTTTCAAAAGACAGAGATGCTATGATGAACCTAATCTTCCAACAAAACTTGATGTTTTAAAAAGGCAAATTCAGGGGCTATCTATCCTCTATGTATATTCCACCTTGGCTGCTTGCCCAGTCAGCTTATTCTAATTATCCATGGGTATGAGAACAATGTATTACCTCCACCACTAAATCAGTCTAATCAGCAAAGGCTTCTCTTAGCCATGAGTGACTGCAGTTACCTCTGCTTTGAGGAATCATCATATGAGAGAGAGATTTCATATTTCAGCATAGACCTTCTCTGTATATCTTTGCTCATGTATCATGTAGGGATGAGAAAACAAGGTCAAGCCAGATTTAAGCCTGAGCTACATTTGTAGCATCCTAAACTTCACTGCTCTTTTCAGTTACTCACATGAAACATTCAGATCCCACTCAGAGCTCCTGGGATCCAGGTAAGTGAGGAAGGCAGTTAACCAACTAATTATGCTTAACAAAGAACAAGTGTGAGAGATTGAAGGTGCCCAGCAGCTTCATGGGTATTGCTGTATGCCAAGTCCCGACACTGTCATTGCTGTTCTTGACTTCACTTTTACCTGGCTATGCAAGTGTGTTCTCTGGGACAGGTTTTGGATGTGATACAGCTAACATATGAGGCACTCCAATAAGATGTCTAGTTTCATCAGTTATTTCAGACATGCCCAAGCATTTGATTTCAGCTTACAATTCCAGGCCCATTTCCAACATCTGTTGGTGGACATTTGAATATCTACTCCCCCTCTCTCCCACATCCACTCCCTGAAGACAACTAGAGAACAGTACTTGAAGCAGTTGAAGGTGCAGAACCTCAGCTGGGAGATGAAGGGCACCCTGAAACAGCAGCACCGTCCAGTATTGTGTTTTTATACACTCTGGGATGACACACTGACCCTGTTTCAATCATGCTATCAGTCTCCTCTCAGAGGATGCCTTTCCATTTTCTTATCTCCACTCTACAACTCCTCCAGTCTGACTACATCCTCCTTGAACATGAATAAGCAGAGCCATGCAAGGTACTGTACACAAGATCCTAGCAGAGCTGTGATGGACTAATACTTGCTGATATTTACTAGAAATATTTTTCCTGGTACACATTCGCTGTTTCACAGTTGTACCACACCAATATGATCATTATTGACATGATATGATTGTGGCTAACAGTAATTTATGTATCCTGTGATTCACTAATGCAGGAAACATTTTTTGGTTTCCTGCCCCTTTCATGGCATTAAAACTAACTTGTTTTCAGAAACTTTACTGTTTGTTTTGACCATGCTGTAAATGAGTCTGCACCTTGAAGTAAAGTTCCATATCCATTACTCCAGCCTGCCAGCTTCCCTCTTCATGCTGAAGCTTATTTGAACACTCGCTAATTAGCCAAAACCAACTTTTGGCATGACAGTCTTTAAGACTGGTACCAAAACAGATTTCTGATGAACTTTCTGCTAACCTCCTTCCAGCCCGATATTTCTTTTTTATGGATCAAATACTGTTGCCTCCATTTTAACAAGCTCAAGCTTTGTACTGAATTATTGTCTTCCCCAGTTTACCTGTGACTCCTTAATAACAAATGCTCTACTTTGATCCAGATGAATTAGTTCTACAAATTTTTTTCTTTCTTTCTTTAGAAAACCGATTACTTCAGAAAAAATGAGACAAGGTTAATACACCACGATCTGCTTTTTCCAACCTTATATTATACTTTCTCCCATTTTCATCTTCGCATTCATATTTAATGATTTTTTCCATTTAAAAATTATTCTGAGAGCTTTTCATATTATTGAGCTCAGATTAACCGTCTATCATTCTTGGATCACTTTTATCCTCTTTCCTAAATTCAGGCACCATATTTCCTATTCTCCAAGAGTACAGTACTATCTGAGAATGATGGTTAACTACAGTCTTACTTTTAATTCTTTCAGTACTCTAAAGGAAATTATACAACACCCTCCAGTGTGAGCTCCTAACATTACGTAAACCATTCTGTTGGGTGGGCTGTGATTGTTTCCCACACATTTCAACAGATCCCATCAGTTTCTCTGTTCTACACCATGGTCCCTTTTGGGCATGCAATGCTGCTATACTCTCAGCACACAGCTCCAAGTACCATTTGCAGGAAAACCAAGGCAGTGGGTAGCCTGAATCTGAAGATCCTAGGTCTGTATGATAATGGTCCTGGAGTGATACCTGCTGATTAACCTATTCGTTAATTTCACAGAGATGTCAACTGCACACAGAGAACTTCAAGCCATTCATGAAGTAGACACTGCTCTCCTAGCAGCTATGGGGACTCCTGTCTTACAAGAAGGCTGCCCAAAAGCAGCAAAGATTTTGCTAGGAACTTCACATAAAATACAGCAAAGCCACTTCTGACACTTAATTTTCCCTTTATACAAAGTCTGATCACTACTTTGTCCCACTGTGACTTTATAGGAGTTGATGAATATAAAGACTAATGCTTCAACCACTTCTTGATATATTTTGTGGGGGATTTCTCAGATATCCCTACATTTCAACACTCACCCGTGTTAGGTAAGTAAACACCACTCATTTAGATAATTTGATACAAATTACCGGAATCTTATGCCTTTTAGAGATTATTTGTAATATTTTTTTCACTGTTTTTCTGTTATTTGATTTTTTTTTCCATTCCATCCGCTGCCCATCTATTTCTGCTGTTACGAATGCCACTAAACCAGCCTCTCGCCCTGTGCAAGGTATGCCAGCTGTGAAGTGGGGGGACCTCTGGCCTCCACTATATCCTGCAGTGAGTCTGACTGACCTTTTTTTGTACTCAGGGATTAACCCCGCGCAGCCGCTCGCCCACCGAGCCACCCGGTGCCTCTCGCAGGGGCCAACGCCGGCAGGACGGCCGCCGGCCCCGGGCACGGCAGGGAGGCGGCCAAGGAGAGTGCGGCCGGAGCCCCCCCCCCAGCGCCTGCCGCCCCCCGGCTCTCCTGCCGCCGCTCCCGCCGCGCTGCTCTCGGGCTTCCCCTCCGCGGGCAACTCGGCGCCGGCAGCCGCTCGCCCGCGGCTGGGGCAGGACAGGGAAGGAGGAAGGCGGAGCCCGGGGGGCCGGGACAAGGGCGGTGTGACGGCACAGCCCCGGGGAGAGCGGCGGCGGCAGTGGCGTCACGCCGGTAACGTGCCCCGCACAGCGCGGGACTGCAACCGCGGGGCTCTACCGCCGGAAACAGGCCCCGGCCCCGGAACCGCCCCTTATAAGGCCTGGGAACGTCACGGGAGAGCGGGCACCCCATTGGCTGGTTGGGTTGTTTATCCCGGCTGCGGCTCCGCCCAGCTGCAGCCTGACCCCGGTGGTTGTGGGCATCAACCCGCGCCCCCAGAGTCCCCTCTGTCTATGGCGGCTCGCTGCGAAGTGGTGCCGCAAGGTCCCGGTTCAGTCAGAGGCACGAGGAGATCTGCCCGAAGTCACTCGAGGCGCTGGTGGACAGGCCCAGGGTGACACCCAGAGCTCCAGACTCGGAGCACCTTGCCATGCGAATGCTGTGGCCTCTTTTGTGTATGTGCCTCCAGTTAATGAAATCATCTGCCAAAGCATGACCTCAAGGAAGAGAAGCAGGAGGGGTCCTGCACTTGGGTCACAACAACCCCCAGCAACGCTACAGGCTTGGGGGACCGTGCCTGGAGAGCTGCCTGGTGGAAAAAGACCTGGGGGTGCTGGTGGACAGCTGGCTGAACATGAGCCAGCAGTGTGCCCAGGTGGCCAAGAAGGCCAACGACATCCTGGCCTGTATCAGAAACGGTGTGAGCAGCAGGAGCAGGGAGGTGATTGTGCCCCTGTACTCGGCACTCGTGA